>VZSC01047435.1:1725450-1762853 GCA_013398225.1 Steatornis caripensis
GGCGCCCAGCCCCGCAGTGGCGCACAGCGCCGGCCAGTCCCGCGGCACCACGCGCCGTCGCTCAGCGGCGCCCGCCCGCTCCCACGGGGCGCCACCTCGCCCGGCCCCGCGTTCCGAGCCGGCCGCGCCTTCCCTTCCCGCCCCGGCGGCTCCACAGCGCCCCCCAACGGCCCCGCGGCCCGGCGCTCCCGCGCATGCGCTCACCCGCGCCTGCGCAGCGTCTGCCGCGGGGGAGAGTGCGGTAATGGCGCAGTCGGGCAGGGCCAGCCTCAAGGAGCAGAGATACGACCGGCAGTTGAGGTAGCGCGGCGGCTGCTGCTGGGGGCCCTGGCCCTGAGCTGTTGGGGGCCCGCGGGGCTCCCGCCGTCCCGTCCGGCTCGAGAGCGGGCCTCCGCGGCGCCCGACCCTGCCTCTGGCTGCAGGCCGGGCCCAGGGCCGTAGCCCCCTGACGGCGCTGCCGCGGCTCTGGTTGCCCGTACAGGCGACGAGCCCCCTCCGCGGGCGCTGGCGGCCCGCCTGGGGCTGCGCATTGCAGGCGGGGCTGCTCGCCGCCGCCCGCTGAGCCCCCCGCCGGCTCCGCCGGAGCCCGAGGAGGGGGCAGGGCTGCGTACCGGGTTCGCCGAGTAGCTGCGGGAGCGTTTGTGCCGGCCTGGGGGGAGAGGGCACGAAAGAGCAGTGTTAGATGAGAGGAGAGAAGGGCGGTGCGTGCTGGGGCCGGGCGGTGTTTGCGCTGTGGCACGGGTTGTTTTCACACGCTTGGTACGCGTGAAAGTCTTGGTAGGAGTTGCAGGGCTTTACCGTGTCTCTTCAGTACGTTTCTCTTCTGCAGCTGAAGAAGGTCACTGCCCGTGTGAAATCTCGGGGGGTCATGACTGAGTGCTGTCGAGAAAAAACTATTATTTATAATAAAGCTTATGGAAAGAGAACATTCTGGTTTAGGATAAAATTTGCATAAGGAGTGTTTTGACCTGTGCTGATTTTTAAAAAGTTAAATATGTTACAGCAGAAAAAGATGTGTGTATTCATATGGTGTAGAATATGAAGGTGGAGGAAATGAAATGTCGTTAAAATTGGATTGCCTCTTAGAAAGTTTCAAGTTTGTCACTAGTTTTCTTAAGGAAACCTTATTTTGGTTAGTGCTGTTTAGCTCCTCAACAGCGAATGAAAAGAGGTGTGCTAGCCTCCATTTGTGATTGGTTTGGGTTTTTTCATTGCTCTATGTTGGTTTTACAATCTGAAAGGAAATAACTTCAGAATGTTTCTGTTTCCATCCCGTTGTAGATTGTGGGGTGACCATGGACAAGAAGCTTTAGAATCTGCCCATGTTTGTGTGATAAATGCAACAGCGACGGGAACCGAAATACTCAAAAACTTGGTGCTACCAGGTAAGTGGTATATAAGTGGTCTTCTATATTTTCTTTATAATTTATTTGATAATTTCTTAATGCCTAGTTGTTCATAGTAATTTTTTTCCCCCCAAGGTATTGGTTCATTTACAATTGTCGATGGGAATCGGGTCTCTGGAGAAGATGTTGGAAATAAGTAGGTTTGTTACTAGTTTCTGGTACAAACTGAGAAGTAACAGGGTTTCATAAGTAGTTCAATCTTTAAACTTCTTAAGAAAGCCTATAAAATTCTTAGTAATTTTAAAAGCCACTGTATGTTTCACCAAGTCTTTTATGGTTTTTGATGTGTGACGTGCAGCATGCACAATCATTTTCATATTTGCTGCTAAATTTTACATATTTTTTTTAGTTGCTGTTTCTGTTTCTTACAAGTCTATTTACTTCACAAATCACGTTTATAAAGACAGTTGTCTACTCAATATAAAACTATTAAAAATAACTTGTTTGGCATAATCTTGAGATATGACAGTGCAAGATTTGCTTGTGTTTCACCATGGCTAAATGTATTTTCCATAATTTTGGTGATGAAAATAACTTCTCATTAGTTTATCATTGTGAACCTGTGACTGATAGCCATTTACTATCTTTCATATCTTTGAAAGGCTTTGTGCAACAGGGGACGGGATAAGAAACTCTTTACAAATCCTATAAAAAAATAATTTGTTTACTGATTATAGATCACATTCTCTTATGGTTCAGGTAGATACCTACAAATACCTGTCTACTTACAGGGGTTATATGTGGGGAAAGGATATTCTATTACATGAAGAAATGAGTACTAATGGGTCTTTAATTAGCCTAGTGAAAAAGAATCTGCAGTATGATCCTGACTTCTGGAGGAGTTTGGCATGTCTTATTTTTCAGATTTGTGGTTCAGGTATTGGAAAGTTTCCTTAAGAAAACTGACTGTGAGAAAAATAGTACAGTGGTCAGAACAAGAAAAGCAGATTTAAGGGGGAACTCAGGTTGTTGTGTATGAGAGTTAGCAACATACTCTGCACTACGAAATGTAGGTTTAATGTTATTGTTCTTCAAAATGAAACTTCACATGTAACTCTTTCTTGTTTCCTTTTCAGTTTCTTTCTACAAAAAAGCCATATTGGTCAGGTGAGGAGATAACAGATGTCACTCTAAGTCTATTGAAAGCATGAAAGTGTTGAATAAATACTGGAATGTAGTATTATGAGTAATGCTAAAAACATGTATGTATAGGTTAAAATCTGTTTAGTCTTTGACAAAATTCCCCATGTCCTAAGTGAGATGTTAAGCTCAATTCTGGCAAGATTGAATGGAAAAAAAGGACAGGATATGGTTAAGAAAAATCTTTGGAAGGATAAGGTGGAAGAGAATTGTAGTTGAGGGACTAAAGCTAAGAGAGGTGGATGGGGGAAAAAATCACAAAATCAGGAGAGTACAAAAGGCATAGATAACTCCTAGAAATTTGTAAGTAGTTGTCACATCATTTCTGTATGTAAAATTATATTACTAAAAATTGTCTCAAAGAAGTGTCTGCTGTTAAAGGATTTAGTTTTTCTTCAGATAAGCAAGACTTGGAATAAGAAATTCTAGCTTGTGATGGAGTCTTTTTTTTTTTAAAGCATGTAGTGTATGTAGTACCGCTATACTATATAAATTACATTTCAAGAGATTAAACATTGTTGTGGTTGTTCCGAAACAGAATCGAGCCCAGAGTGCCACTGAGCTCTTGCAAGAATTGAATAATGAGGTTTCTGGAAACTTTGTTGAAGAGGTTTGTTTTTGTATATTAGTTGTATGTTTCTTGTTATACAATGTGTTAAAAATGCTATGTGTTGTCTCTGTAGTATTGCAGTTTAAGTAGCTTCGTGATAAAACAACATTAGAGGAAGGTGATCTTATATAATTTGACTTTTTTCAAGTAATTTATTTTAGGCGTTATTTTATAACTTCATTATAATTTTATAGCTTTGCATTGAATGTTGAACAGACTTGCTGTGTATTCAGAAATTTTCAGTGTTTCCTGACATATTTTTTTTACTACTATTTAGAGTCCAGAAAAACTTCTAGACAATGACCCTTCCTTTTTTAATCGGTTTAACTTGGTGGTTGCAACACAACTACCAGAAAGGTAAAGAATCATCTACAGTTGTTTGTTTTCATTCAGTTGTAAAAGCAGGTTTCAGTTGCAGGCATGTTCTTGCAGGAAAACTTAGGCAAGACAGAACTCTGTTATTGTGAAGGAAAGTTGCAGTGAATTACGACATTTTTCTACAGACCTTTTAATATGTTAATGCATAGCTTAAAATCTCTTTCGGATCCATGCCTGCCTTCTAGGTGCTGTCTCCAGATGTATTTGTCTATGTAAAGTACGCTTTTTGTAGTGAAAGTTGCTGCTGGTCCAAAATCGCTATTACAAGTATTCTTATGTAAAACCTAACAGGTAATAGGAGCTGTGATGCTTCTAGATTGTTGCGAATGTATTTTATTGTTTGTATAGGTCTTTCCGTTTTACCCATGTATGTAATTATGTTGCCCGTATAAACTTTATCAAGACCAGAAGTTCTTGATATTTGTTTTTAACCTCTTCCTGCTGAGAGGCCTCTCCCATGGTGCCTTCCAATAAACAGTACAGATGAAAACTGACAGCTCTTGGGAGTATTGATAAACTTGAGGGAGAAGAGCATGCTTCTGTTTCACTAGACGAGCTGCCACCACAGAGGCAAGAGGTTGCTGGGTAGATGAATAGTTAAAATCTTACTGTTGTAAGGAAGTTGCTAATCATAGAATCATAGAATGGTAGGGGTTGGAAGGGACCTCTAGAGATCATCTAGTCCAGCCCCCCTGCTAAAGCAGGTTAGCCTAGAGCAGGTTGCACAGGAATGCATCCAGGCGGGTTTTGAATATCTCCAGAGAAGGAGACTCCACAACCTCTCTGGGCAGCCTGTTCCAGTGCTCTGGTACCCTCACAGAGGGTACATACTTCATGTATTTCTTTGTCTCCCTACTTATAGAGGGGGTATAGATAGTGTCTCTTGGAGAAGTAAGAGACAACTTACCTCTTTGAAGTGGCAATTCCTTTGCAGGCATTTGTGAATAAAGAGTATTTCTTATGTGCTATTCAAAAACCTCTGATTGGAACTGCCCTTGCTTTCTTTCACAACTCATTGAAGTTGTTTCTTTAATTGATGTTTGGAGCATTTTGGAGGGTGGAGTTAAATGTAAGTGAGCAAATGGATAAATATATTTATAACCTACTGTGAATTCGCATGTAAAATTAATCACCTTATATGTGATTAGTATCATAATATTGGAGTTATCTTACAGAAAACTTCACTAGTGACTTGAATAAGAGTTAACTTTATAGTTAACTGTTGTCCTCTTGTATGTGTGGAAAAAAAAAATGTTTTTCCTTACAGTACATTGCTGCGCTTGGCTGAACTTCTCTGGAATTCTAATGTTCCTCTGCTGGTCTGCAGAACTTATGGACTGGTTGGTTACATGAGAGTCATTATTAAAGAACATACAGGTTAGAGGGGTTTCTGAGATAAAGACTTTCCTAAAAAGTTTAAAACATCATAATGTCATGTTGGTTCCCCGCTCCCCGTCTTTATCTTGCAATGTATTTAGTATTCATTAAGTCTTAACATAGTTTGCAGTTCATGACCAGGAGCATTCTTTGAGGAATACGTAGAAATTATGGACTGCAACAAATAGTAAAATTGAGATTATCCTGACATGAAAGTTAACTTATACAAAATGCTTGTTTTGAGAATCAAGCAGTTAAATGAGCAGATGTTGCACTTTATTTGTTGTGTAGCTGTGTTTTGAAGGCTGGTCATAAAACTGAAATGCGTTGTGTAATTTTTTTTACAGTTGTTGAGTCTCATCCTGACAATATGTTAGAAGATCTGAGACTGGACAAACCATTTCCAGAACTGAGGGAACACATTGAGTCTTATGACTTGGATCATATGGACAAAAAGGTTGGTATGTGGTTTGCACTACGTGCTCTAAGACAGATGCAGACATAGAACAGGGATTCTATGAAAATTACTCCTGGCAGATGACTTTTTTTGGTGCCGGGTCTCATCTGAGCAGAGGCAACTGTAGAATCAGTCGCATACTATTTTTGATCTCTGCCCTAAATGTTACAGTCTGTGTTTAAATCTTAAGCAAGCGGGGGTCTTGAGGAGTAAGTAGTATTTTTGGACAACTTCATCTTATGTTGGATTGATTCCCCTTGAGCCCCCCATTTTTGTTGGTTTTTATGATGACCTGCTGCTGCAGAGCTTTGCAGTGCGGGTATTGGTGCATACCATCACTTCCACTCCAGAAAAATACTGGAGAGCTTGGTTCAGGCACCCTTCTTTCAAGTAAAGGAATAATTTAATGATTTGTTTTATAGTAGTTAGAGAATGTTATATCTGAATCAAAATCTGGAACATGTCCTGTGGTTTTACAATAGTGGAAGCGATGTTAGGAGTTTACATTTAAAATAGGTTTTTAATTTGTCTCCTGTTTTTATCTTTTCTCAACTTGACAAAAGATTTCTCTGCTGTTCAATTACAGGACCATAGCCACACCCCATGGATTGTGATTGTAGCCAAGTATCTAACAAAATGGTTGAATGAGGTATATTGCAAAACTGCATAAGTTATCATTGTTACTATTACTTTAGGTGTGTCTTTTCTAAACTAGATTATTTTGGCAGTGTGTAGCAAATGAAGAAAATAAGGTGGAATAATAAATCACTAATTGAAATACAAGTGAATGTATGTCAACAGTGACAGACTCCTAGAGTTCAGCAGTCTGAACACAGTTAGGTTAATAGTAGATATTTTAAAGACAAATTGTTTTTGTGTTTTTTTTTTTTAAATTTAGAAAAGTGATCAGTTGCCTAAGAGTTACAAAGAAAAAGAAGCCTTCAGACAACTGATTCGGCAAGGTAATACGTGTCCTAGGAGTCACTTGTACTGGCAGAAACGTTGAAGGCAGTATCTAAAAAAAATCATGTGTCTCAGGGTTGATTTATGAAAATCTGCTGGCATACGCAGTGTGATTCTTCTGCTAAACGATTGTTTTATACAGGTCGATCTTAAGATCCCAGATTTGCTAATAAATGCAATTTTGGGAGTGTTTCTTACTAATTGCTGATCAGATTGCAGATCAAGAGTATGTTTTGGTTTGGGTGGGAGGAGGGGCCTTAACAGAAGATCCTCTAGAAAATGTTTGTGTTTCACATAGAAAATATGACGAAGAGGAAAGCAAGTGGCTTTTGACACTGAAATTGTTATTAACTGCAAGTATTTGGTTGGTTAGTTGACCCACCGAACTGTAGTCATTGCAGCTCTAAATAACTAGTCGAGAGGAGGATTAGGTAGCTTCTGAATACACTGTAACCAGTATGTGAAGAGACTTCATTTTTGCAGGTATTTTGATCTAATAGCTTTTGCAGGTCCTGGAATTAATGAGGCATTTTTAAGATCTAGAAATACATTGTCTTAAATGATTGTAGAATAAAAACATTAACTGAATTTCTGGTATTTCATCATTTAAAGCTGGCCTGTGTGCTAATTGCTGAGTGGTTCCGTCATCCTTATCCCCAGGTTGGGCTAGGGAACTGATCTGATCTGTGGTAATTACCTTTGGTTAAAATACGTTTTTTGTGGAGTCCGTTTCTTGGTCTGGCTTGTTGTGTGGGTTCATAAGTGTTTGCCAAGTTTGACCAAAAAAACCCCAACAAAACATGACTGGGAGTGGGAAGGAGAGTTGAATTGCCTTTTTATCACCCTCTGCATTAATTATAGTGATTATGAAACTTTACTCTTTCTCACACAAACTGGTATTTTTGTGAGCTTTTTTTAACTTCTGATAACATCACAGGAAATTAATCTTATGCAGAATGTATGTGTAGTTAGTTTTATCAGTACATCTTACTGGTTATTTAAATTTTTTGCTGCTTAGTTATTATGCCACAAATACATCCGAAGCCAGTCTGCTCTGTTGGTAAGACCTAAATGATGAGATGTAATTTAGGGGATTGTGTATTTTTAATTTTTTTTTATTCAATAAGGTATCTTAAAGAATGAAAATGGGACCCCAGAAGATGAGGAAAACTTTGAAGAAGCTGTAAAAAATGTTAACACAGCATTAAATACTACAGAGGTAAAATAAACATTTATATGACAAAATCAAAGAAATTTCAACTAACTTTTTTTTCAGAACATACTGTGGACTTTTAGGACAGGAATTCCATTTGCAACATTTGTATTCAGGTAAAACAGGATTAGTATAGTTTTTAAAATTGAAATCTTCTAGTAAAATAGACCTAGACTAGGTGGCACTGTAGCTTAATGAAATTCTTTTATTTCCTTGCTCATGCAAGGAAGCTACATTTTCTTCCTGAAGACTTGAATTCAAGTATAGAATGAGTCAGTAACCAGACTTCATTAGTAGTGTAGTCCTGTCTTAGACTTTAGCAGATTTTCTTTTACAGATAAAACTGCAAAATGCTTGGTACAATTCTAAAAAAATAGCAGTCACTGGTGTGGATTGTGTCCAATTTAAATACAGTGCTAGGAGAGAGACTTGGAAAGTATTTGCTGAAGATGTGCTGTATTGAAGCCGCTTCTTACTGTACTTAGTCTTAAGAAGTGAAGCGCTGCAAGGGACCTTTGACTCGGCAAATTCAGTACTTTCCTCTTGAAGAAACATCTTATGAAATTCCTTTCATAAACTGATCAAGCTTAAAAACATTAAAAGTGAAGTTTTCAATGTTTTTAAATAATCCTGAAGTAGTAACTCATGGTTTATAATTGACATGATTTACTTTCTCTCATCCATGGTAAATTGCAAAAGCTACATCACAATCTGTGATTCTTCCTAGATTGCATTCCATTTTTATTTGAGCTGTGCTGCTCCTTGCTTGGACAGTCACATTAAGTCTCCCAAGAAAGCAGCAGGTAAAACTTAGTGCTGACATCCGGGCCACTACAAGCTGTGTCCTAGGATATAAGTGATTTATTTCCGTTTGTGCCAGACTGAACTGCAGCAGTTAAGGAGTCAAAATACTCTTACTTTTGCTTCCCTGGTCTTTTTGATGCTCCATCTCTAGCAGGTAGGATGGGCAGCTGGGACTGGTAATAGCTTTTGCGGATGCTGTTACCAGTTTTTTTAAATCTTCCATGTGGAAGGTGGAAATAAGGTGAGATTTTCTTTGTAACATTCACTTTGATTGGAAGCATGTGCCTTGTTCTCAGGCAGCACTACTGTTTGAAATATGTCTGAGAAGCACTGGCTATGTGAGATTCAGAAGAGATTTTGGTAGGAAATCTGAGGTCACTTAGAGTTGGCTCACCTGTGTAGTGAGTGTTGAGATAATTAAATCAAAAGTCAAGTGAATACAAACCCAATTTTTTTTTATAGGTTCCAAGAGGCATTGAAGAGATTTTTAACGATGATTGCTGCATAAATCTCACAGAGCAGGTAATGAGTGCTTAAGGGTAAGCCTTAAATGTAGACAAAGCATAATAAATAACATTTGTGTACATGTGCGCTTGCAGTCACCCTCGTTCTGGATTTTGGCTCGAGCTGTAAGGGAATTTGTGGCAAATGAGGGGCAAGGAAGCTTGCCTGTCCGGGGTACTATTCCTGATATGATAGCAGACTCCAATAAATTTATCAAACTGCAAAATGTGTAAGTATACAATTTTTTCTTTAATAAATGGTGGTAAATGGTGATGACTTCAGACCTCAAAAGGTGGCATGAATTCTAGTATTTAAAAAAAGAAAACGTGTATGTGGGACCGGGGTTAGGAGGGGTGTGGGAAGCACAGCAGCCTGGTATTATCTGCTCTGTGTACATGTGCTATCTGCTGTTTGGAAGCAGGGCCTAAGCCTTCAGCGCATCCCAGCTTTCTAAGGCTGAGTAGTAAGTGATTGCTTTGCTTAGTTTCAGATCTAGTAAAGACCTTCCTACAGATAATTGATCCTGTAGCCTGCCTCCTCCTGTCCAAAGCAAATGATTGCTTGAACACAGCTTCTGTTTTTTTCTTCTCGATATGTATGTCAGCCTGGTTATAGAAGTTCTAGTTTCCTGAATATTTAATTCTAAATACTTAATTCTAATTAATGCCCTTTGAAGGGATGGCTTGGTAGATGAGGAAGGGTGTGAATGAATGTTAACTGAATTCTAAATAGCATCAGTGTGGCTCAAGATTTTGGAAGGGCACCTTTGCATGCATCTTCAACATGAATTTACTATTCCTGTGCATCCTGGACATGATGCAAATTGTTGGGCCAAAAAGACTTTCTTGCAATGTTACTACATTTTCTTAGGAATTGATTGCTTCTTTGTCCTTTTATTTTAATGAAGCAGTATCTTGCGGAAGACTGTGAAGTTTAATTGTACTGTTGAATTGTTCAAATAGGGAAGTATTATTTCTAATAGATTTTGATTGTTTCTCCATAGTTTCTGAAACACAACCTCTACTAGAAAAAGGAGTGTGTACATTAATGGTGTTTGTAAATCTGAATTCTGTAAGCATCGGTCCTGAATTTACAAATCATTATGTACTTCAGTTCTCAATTCTAATGTGTATTACAGGGTTTTAATTAGCAGATAAAATAATTAGTTCCTTAAAATGAGCTCTGAAATTGAATTTTATCAAATACTGTGTTGTTGAGATTTTTGCTTTGTCATAGTTCTTAACAGAACTGACATATGGCTACAAATACTAAAATACAGAAATTAATAAAATATTAGAAGCTCAATGAAAGACTGTTCAGCTGTTGTTCTGAAACTGCTTAATATTCTTTCTCTGACGGTAGTAATGTTCGTTTTAACTGGTTTCTAGAAAACCATTACGCATGTAGTTTTTAAGCCACACGTTTAGTGAACAGCTCAGCCGTGCCAAACAGGGAGCAATGTCATACAGACAGGCAGTAAGTGCATTCACATAGGGCCTTCATGTAGCTCACTTCCATTCATATGGCTTGTATTTTGTCTTTATAATACAAACCAAAAAGAAATGGTCTCCACTGTGAAATTGATAGCTTTATGCTGTAATTGTTAAGACTTCTTTATTATTAACAGATACCGTGAAAAAGCAAAGAAGGATATTGCTGCTGTGGGTAACCATGCTGCTAAATTGTTACAATCCCTCGGCAAGGTAATTACGAATGTACGGCCCTTCTGACAGGATAGAAATATTTTTTTTCCCCCTGACATTCTGTACAGAAATAAGTCACAGGAGATAAATATGAAAAGAGAAGGCTTGATTACCTCCTCCTTTTCAGAAAGCTTAAGTAAATTCTAATGAAATTTAATATCTATGGTCTGTTTCATTTATTACTTTTTTGTTTCG
The DNA here is from genome assembly GCA_013398225.1 of Steatornis caripensis. Classification (NCBI taxonomy): domain Eukaryota; kingdom Metazoa; phylum Chordata; class Aves; order Caprimulgiformes; family Steatornithidae; genus Steatornis; species Steatornis caripensis. The sequence goes on from VZSC01047435.1 coordinate 1,736,201, forward strand.
TTATGTAAAAGGCATACAGAGATTATGTACAATTTAAGATACCTTTTTTCCCAAGAAAGACTAGTTATTTCACAATGAATACATGAATATCTCTGAAAATACAAATTCTCTGGTCATTGTATGTGCTAGAATTGAGTATATTCTCTCTTGTAGGCACCCGAATCTATTTCAGAGAGAGAATTAAAATTGCTTTGTGAGTATGCTTGGATTCTGTTGCTGTGTTTATGCAAATGATCAAATAATCAAAAATTTTTGAATGATTCTGAAGTTATTAATCAGTAACTCAATATTTGACTTTTTCAAATAAGTGCTTAGTGGTTGCATCCCTCATCTTCAATGGAAATAACAGATGTTCAGCATCCCTCAATAGTGAGTCTGTAAAGGTTGGCTTTTACAAGATACATTTTTTTCAGGTCCAAAGAACAGGTAGCAGATGTTGTCTAATTTCTGTGATTAATACCTAATGACTCTTGCCCATTCTGTGACAGCGACTTCAGAGCGCAGGCTCTGTAAACTTCTGGTGGTCTGAAGAGGTAAACAGTGATGCAATGAGTAGTACTGTCCATGGCAATTTAGGTTATTTCTGTTCTGGATACGTATGCTTGTCCACACAGCAGCCTGGCTAAGTCTCCTTGCAACTGGAAAATTTTCCTTTAAGCACGTGGCCAAGAGCACGCTGCCTCTGCATTGATACGTTATTTGCTGGCAGTTTTGAGAGCCTTACAGTTCCTCGGTTTTGAGTGCTGGGTAGTAGCTGTACATTAGGTCGTTTCATAGCAATGATACTGGAGAAGGACCTTTTCCCGCTCGTAGCCATACTCTCAGAATATTAATTGAGAATATGTGAGACAGTGGTAGATGTAGTGGAAGATGATGGCTGTGATTGATGAATTGCTATAAAAGAACTTCAGATGTTGTGAGCTGTTGTATTAACATGGCAGATATGTTTAGATTCTAGAAGTAAATAAGCACAAAGTATTTCACTAAAATACTTGTGATCATAGACCTAAATGTAGATTTTATTACTGCAAGCTACCGGACAAAACAGAAAAATGTTAAATGAAACTATGATAAGTTTTAGTCTTTCATGTTTAGCACATCAGAGATACGGACTTAAAAAGATGTAGTAATTGGCGATGCATTCAGGTAGGTAATGCTCTCCTTTCTGCACCTCCTGCTTAGGCAGCAACTCAGCTTTTCTCCGAGTAGTACGATGTAGATCTCTGTCTGAAGAATATGGTTTAAACACTTTTAACAAGGATGAAATCAGTAAGTAATCCTTTTTGGCACATACTTGAACTGCATTTTCAACTTGAAATGGTGTTGTGATCAAAAAGAACTGTATGTTACGTTTCATTACACAGTTTTATAATTTGCCATCGACTAGGAGTATGGGCTTTTTAAGTGTAGAATGTTGAATTTAATTTGATTTGAAAATTCAAAAATGACCTTACAGACTGATGCATGTTTCAGTTTATTTTTTTCTGTCAGATTGTATTTTTGACAGCATGCAAATATTTATTTTCTTCAAACTTTCCTGTACCTCAGTTATTTCTGACAGAGCTGTAGAAGTGCTTTCACCTGACCAAAGATACGAGAATAATTGTCTTGGTCCTTCTCAGCTTAGCTTTTCAGTGTGTGAACTAGCAAACTATTTACTTAATACTGCATTTCATTTTTTGAACCTGCATAAATAAAAAGCTGGAAATATTTAATCAAAGTTTGTATAAATTAAGCTTATACAAGTGCTCTGTATGTTTTAGACAAAAAGTATATACAAAGTGTATACGTAAGTTTCATAATAGTTACAATTTAAGTGAAAGCTCCTTGAATTAGTTGGTAATATGCGATGTGATTTAAGTAGTAGTTAATACGTACTGCTGAGCTGTATGTTAAGACCTGCTTTATATTTACAGTCATTACAGTTAAATATATGAAGCATGCATTTCAAATCCCCAAATTAAGGAATATCCCATTTAATGTTATAGCAGCTGTCAGAGTTGAAATGTGAATATCTTCACTGAACAGTTTATATCAAATATGTACAATATGGGTTTGTCATACACTCTGGAGTCAAAATCCTGTGTCTGACAGTTGATTCATTGAGATTCTCAGTTACAGATTGTTTTCATTAAGATGACTTCTTCCTGCAGATTTTACAGTTTAAGCACATGGGAAATACGTGATTTCAAGTAATTAAAAATCTTTCTTTTCCTTTTCATCTGTACCAGCTAACTAGTTCTCTTGCTGTTTTCAGTTTCCCATGTGGATAACCCAGACAGTGAAGTAGTGCTGTACTTGATGCTACGAGCTGTAGATAGATTTTATAAGCAGCATGGTAGATATCCAGGTATGTTAATGTCCCAGTTACTTAAGGTTCTCAAAAGAAATATAAAGATCCAATATTTGCTATAATACTAGTTAAAAACTACAAATACAGCATTAGTTGTGGGTTTATTTCTTTATTAATATAACTAAGAATGTGAAAAAGGGAGAATTTTATATTTTTTGGAACTTAGAAAATTTATTTGAAGTGATACCACTGAAATGGGTTGTGTGGAGTATGAATTGGTTCAGCTACGCAGTAGTTTGTCATGATCATGAGCAGCACCAACAGGCTAGTATTAATATATTAATTGACTTAGAAACTTTTCAGAAAAATAAAATACTTATGCTGCCATTTAAACTAATTAACTTTGAATGTGGTGTTACAGTTCTGTGATGAAACAGTGTGCTTGCTTTCCAGGTGTCTATAACTATCAGGTAGAAGATGATATTGGAAAACTAAAGTCATGCCTTACTGGTTTCTTACAAGAACATGGGTTGTCTGTGGTGGTGAAAGATGACTACATTCATGAGTTGTAAGTATTACATCTTAAGTGTTGCTGTGTCGGTAAAACTGATCTGAAAATACTAACTGTTAACTTTGCTGTCCAGTTGTTGCTACGGAGCTGCTGAGCCGCATGCTATTGCTGCCTTCATGGGAGGTAAGACTGCCACTGTATTTCTAAGGCCCTTACAAACGAATGTGCTGTAGTACATACTTGAGTCAGAATCTCCACTGTTTTAATTACTTTGTATTGTCAGAGCAAAGACTGTAATCACAGACTGTAGTATTAGAACAAAATCCTCCCCGTTCATTCTCCGGATGTGACCTTCTATGGTGTATAGAGAAAGTGGACACAGCAAGGGTTTAAAGTCAGTAAAAGAAACAAATAGAGTGTAAAAATGATCTCAGTAGATCAATTCTAGTTGTTTAAAAATAAAATGCTTGAAAGAGGCTTTGAGGTGTTTTGGGGTTTTTTGAAAGGAATAATTGTAGTAATAATAAAATTAACAGTGTATGTTTACTCCTTTAAGTTAACACAATACACTTATGTGAAGTATCTATTAAATATAAATAGTCTTGATCGCTTACCTTAATTCAACCTGTGGATGTTATCAAAACTAAGTATGTTTTAATGGGTACTCAAAAATGATCTGTCAGTTAACTTAGCTTCATTTGACTTCATGCAGTGCTGAAGATTATTATGTATTAAATACTCTGTGATTGTAGGTATTTTTTTCTGATTAAGTGAAACTTGGTACGTGCAGTGCTTTAGAAAAATACGTGAAGATAACTTCTGAAGAAATTACAGAATATTTCATACTACTGAACAACACAAAAGTATCACAGTGAAGTGACCCTTCAATTTATTTTACAGCTTAACTGTACATGATTTTTTTAATTGAACCTCTCAGTTTCATTTAGAGAGGTCACAACTTGCATGGGTCTGCTCACACATTTTTACTCTGCGTGTGTGTATGTATATGGAGAAAGTATATCCAACAAAGTGTATGTAAAGCTAACTTCTTAAGTAACAGCTTTCTGAGCCTCTTTTATACTGGGAAGTACTGAAAGGCATTTTTTTTTCCTCCTCTGAGTTCTATCAGGTTCTTCCCAAATAATTCCAATGTAGTGAGTTCTAGTTAAAAAAACATTCTTTTACTGTTTCTAAAATATGACCTGCTAACTACCTTCTGTTCTGGGTTTTTTTTATAGGAGCTGCTGCACAGGAGGTTATTAAAGTCATTACAGGGCAGTTTGTCATTTTTAATAACACCTATATTTACAGTGGGAAGTCACAGACTTCAGCAACTTTCCAGCTGTAGGATAATGATCTCGCATTTGTGCCACCAGGTGCTGCTGTGTTCTCTTAATGCTGTGGTGTTCTGCCACTGACCGGACTTTTCTGTATCACCTGCGAATTAAAGTTCCTTTATTTGTAACGATTTTATCTTTTTTTTTTCTCCTGAGGACAAATAAAATCATACCAAATCCTGAACTTGTTTTTTAAATGTAGAGTTTTCTAATTCCCCTTTGAAAGAAAAAAGCAGCTGTTTTTTGGTGTGGTAAATTGCATTTACAGATTGGCTTATCTGGTTTGCAGCGGAGCATTTTGCAGAGCTGCATTTTTTTTTTTCATAGAAGCTGCTCATTCAGATTAAGGGGGAGGACTTGAAAAGGTTGAAAACGGCTGATGTAATTTTGATGGTCTGAGGAGCTAACTGTGAGAAGAGCTAGGGAGAGCTGTAACACCTTTTATTGAGTTCAAGGACATAAGAGTAAGGGATAGTGTGTCTGGAAGCTTGGTTCTTTCAGCTGTGTTAACCTAGTAAAAGATTCTCTTCCAGGCACCCTGTGTCTCGCTAATGTCAAGCCATGGCTGACTGTGCGTGATGATGGTGGTGCGGTTTCTAAAATGCAGAGTACGGAAACGGAGCTGCAGTGAAAGCCAAGTGATTTCACCTTGGCCTGGAGCCGCGCTAAGGTTCGGATAGCGCTCGGCGAAGGTGAGAGGAGCCGTGCCTCCGTGCCGCGAGGCGGCGGCCGCCGCTCCCCCGGCGCTGCCTGCGGGTGGCTCCCGAGGAGGCCCGAGGGCGGGCGCAAGGGCTGGGGGCCGCGCGCGCCGCCGCTGGGCGGGAAGGGCGCGTGGCAGTGCGGCGCCTCACTCTCCTCAGGCCGGCAGGGAGGGCCCGGTACCACGGTGGCGGCCGGGCGCGGCGGGAGGGGCCCGGGTTTGCTTTCGTGGCTGACCAGAACCACTCACACTGCCGGACCGACAGGTAGCTTTCCCGCCCTCTTGATATTCCCCACCCCTTCCGAAAGCTGGAAGAACAACGCTTTTGCTGTTTCAACTCTATAGACTGTTGGCCCTTTTTTTAAAAAAAAAAAATCTGTTTATTCCTTTTTTTGGGATGATCTGGAGTACTTCTTAAGACTTCTACTTCAAAGTTGAAACTCTTGATAATGAGCTATAAATTATATATAACTCATTTGAGAGGGAGGAGGGATGGGATGAATGCTAAAATAGCACTGGAAGACTTCAAAGGCCTGCTATGCTGAACAGCGGACGCATCCTCAGCCGCTGGTGGGAATTTTGATGTCAATAGGACACCACCAATCTGGACTTCTTCCGCGGCTCAGGATTTCACCACTGGGTTTTAAAAAGGAAAAATACCCCAGAGACTGGCTGTTTCTACCCTGCTGTAGCTGCATGGGGGCAAGTCTGGCAGCGCATGCCCTGACTGACTGGAGACGTTTCCACCAGCCTCCCTAACCTCCTGTGCTCCAATGTTTCTGAGTGTTCAAGCTGTGTGCTCTAATGCTGCTGAACAAATGTATATATCCAGGGTTTTTTAAGAGTGTGTTTTTTGAGGTTTGAGGGGATGTTACTGGGTTATTTTCCATAACTGATATGGGAACAGGTAATCTATTATTTTATATGCAACATTTGCCAGAAGTCTGTTGCAGCAAATTCTGTTGTTTATCTTTTCATCTTTGCTGTGTGATGGAACAACAGAGTTGAGCTGTTTGCATTTAATGTAGGCTGGCTTATAAGTAGTATTTTGTGTACGTTCTGTATGTTGCAAAAGAAAAAGATCCAAGTAAGGTCAAGACATACCTTTATAGTGTTTAAAAAACCCTTGTGTTTCTTACATTAAAGGCTCCTTAATTGTGTAAATGTGTATTTAATTAAACTTTACGGAAATGAATTTAGCTCCAGTGAGCTCATCTTTACAGCTTTTGTTAAGGAATATGTAGGTAGTTCTTGTTTTTTCTTAGGGTAGCAGGGTGGTATCAGTAGGGGCAGAAAGAGGTGAGGAAGACTTGCAAGCTTTCTGCTATTTTGGCAGGTTTAGATTAGCAAGAAAATGAAATGCATATATATTATTGCTTCTGAAAGGGTAAAGGAAGATGAAATCTCTTTAAACTTTCCTTCTCAAAACACGCACTTCACCAGCGCTACTGGTAAGAATGTATATGGCACGTTTGAACTAATGGAAGCAGCAAAGGAATGACAACGATCACTAACTCTAAATGGAAATCAGGACTGGCTGTCTTCATGAAGATGACACAGATGGTTCTTAGAGCCTTTGCTCTACTTCGAGGAGGATAACTAATCATTTTTGAAGCTGAGTTTATCACTGATTTGGAGTTTCTATCTGGGGCTAAATAATTTTTGAGAGATTGTAGTAGGTTACTGTGACATTTGCAGCAGCCTTTCTTTGTGTTTGGGACTTGGAGTGTGGTTAAGGAACCATCTTTCTGCTTCCAAACCTGAATTTCACTGACTGCTGCTCAACTAACTGAAACGCTGACACGTTAGGTTTATGTAGAATCAATGCTGTGGGGTTTTCTGGTTTGTATGGTTCATGTAATGTGATAATTTCTTTGGTGAACTAAAATAAATTCTTGGTTTAAGAAACGATGTTTCAGTTCATGCTCATTGTCTTTGGTTTTGATCAATACCTATAAAACAATATAGTTATGGTTTAGTGGCTCACTGAGTAGCAGTAGGAGACTGTATGTTTTATAGTGGATGTCAGACACAGTTGATCTTCCAGATAATATTACTTGGCGATCTTACTGCTAGTTGGCTGATGACAAAGTTGGCAACCTATTGTAAGGAAAATTGGATCAGATTTATTGTGATAAATGACACAGAGCTAGGTATATTTTTAGTGGCGAGAGCTTTTTGATGCCCCACAATGGTAACATGGAATCACCTGATTTCTGCAAAATGCTAGCTTTCAAAACATAGCAACACAGTAGTTACAAATGCAGTGTTACTACAAAATACTGTGTTTTCAAAGAAAATCTTTGCCATGCAAGAACATATTAAACTGTGTGTCAGATCGTAGTGTAAAACCAGAAAATTTGAAAGAGTGTATTTTAAGAAAAAGTATTTCATTTATATTGTGTATGACACTATGAACACTGCTAATCTAAACAGAAAAAAACTCCGGCTTTTTCCTTGCTGTTGTAGAACAAGAACAGGGATATAACCAAAAATGGAAAATCAAAAGGTGCTGAAAAAACAGTGTGGTAAGATACCTAGTATAATTTGTCATTTATTATCTGCATCAGTGTGGTAAGATACCTACTATAATTTGTCATTTATTATCTGCATCAGTTTTACAAAGCTTTATTAGACTGTCATAGGTCTGTCACAGGGCAGTGAGCTGTTGGGGAAATGTTCTTTTCCCTCGTTGCCAATTTTTTGGATTCTGTATTGGATAGCTAAAGGGCAAATCTAATGACAAACTTTCAAATAGTAAATAATATCACCATAAAGTCACCTTTTTTGCTAATATTTACCTATATTTTTAATGTATTTTATCTTAAGAAACCCCAAACCTTACAAGTGTTTAAAATATACAATATCTGCTGTTACAAATAAGTCTTTTAATTATACCTAAGAGACTAGGAAACAGCTTTTCGAGATGGTTTACCTACCTAGGGTTGTATGTAGGTGCCCAGAAAATGTTTTGTGTTAATGTGCTAACCTAACAACCTGATTCAAGATTCTAGCCGCTGTGGTAAGTGATTAAGTCTTCTGTAACTAAATTATATACAGGAAGCCTTGCTTTGTTGGTTTCTTTCCCTATTCACTCTGTAGATTTTCAATTGTATTTTTATTCTGTGTATTTTAATGGTCCTGTATTGTTCACTTAAATATGCTTAATGTACCTTGTAATTGTGAATTTAATATTTAGTAATTTACAGGTTGTTTACTAACAGTTACTAGTAAGTAAGGTCAGAAATACTAAAAGGGGGGCATTGCTTTAGCAAAGGAAATCATGCTCAAATAACAAACTATGAAGAAAAATATTTCTAGGTTAAGTATGTTTGTTTTTTTAGATGGATAGAAGTGCGCTGTTTTTGCTCACTGTTTTTTTTCTTTAAAATACATACTCATACTGCGTTTTTAGGCAGTTTTTTGTAAAACTAGACTAATACACAGAAAAGAACAGTTTTCATAAATTTTTTTTGTGTTTGTTCTTAGATATGAAAACAGATCTGAACTTGCTACTTGAATGCCTTAAATATCAGATGGACTGCCCTGTATCTCAGAAAGAGGCTTTGATCACTATTTATTCAATTTGTCAACAAAACAGTAAGAAGCATTTTTCCTTAGAAATGATGCAATTTTATGTTCACAATGTACATTAAGAAGCTGGTTGTCACTGTAAAAAAAAAAAAATTACCTAAAGGCTGGAAGTCTTGAGTAGTTATAAAATCGCGGAAGGTTTTCATTTACAGAGAAACAAAAGCAAAAGTTTAAATTTTGTTCTTTTTTTCTGTTACAGGTGAAGCAAGTGAATATTTTCGAGAAATTGGTGGTTTGATGTTTATAAATGATCTTGCGAAGTCAAGTGTTCATTGCATAGTAAAGGAAGCGGCTTTATTTACATTAGGAATTATAATAGAGAGTAATGGTAATAATAATAATATTTGTGTTTCTGAGTAAGTTATGATCCCATGTTATTACTTCTGCTTGTGCTTCATCTCCATTACTTTTTTTGTCTCAAAAAATCAGGCTACGAGATTATCAGCTCGATTGAGGGCCAGTAAAGGTGCCACTCTTTCACTGTCCATCCCCAAATCTGGAGAAGTATCTTGCTGATTTGTGTAAACAGAATACCTTTGTGATACCAGACAGCTGTACTACTACTCTTCCTCAGCAGCAAGTGTTAGATTGTTCCAAAGTTTGCCTAGGTCCCGGTTGCTTTAGAACTGACTATGGGGGAAAGCCCTCAGTCACTTTATAGTCTTGTTTTGTCTCCACTCACCACGTATTGGATGCAACTGAGACTGTAGTTACTATATTGCAAAAATAATTTAGGATTATGAATAGCTTGCTTTACGTCTTAATGCTTTTTATTTTCTGGTTTCAGTTTATTGTCAAGAAACTTTGTGTACTTCTGCATTGTTTGAAGACCTCATTTTATTTTTAATTAATAAGGATTCTGGTGTGAACTTGAAAAGAATGTCTGTTTATGTCGTCTTAGTACTGGTTTCAAATAATAGTAAGTTATTTTTTTGCCTTATTGTAACACCATTTTTCTTCTATTTGCCAATCTGCAGTACAGAAATCCGGAATGCTCAATAAGTAATGTTTTGGTAAAGTTAATTTGTAAAGGTGAATGGTTGCATGTAACTGAACCTGAAGTGTGTAAGGAGATCATACCTCACTGGGTTTTCATTAAATAGCACAAATCGTTTTAGTTCTAAAAATTAAATTATAGTTTTAAAAAAACATAATGCAAACCAGTAGGTTCTGACAATGTATAGAAAGGAATGGAACATCTATGCCAATGTGTTGGTGGGATTTTTATTTTGGTTTTTTTTGGGAGATACATGCTTAGGAAATGGAAATAGAATGTATATATGTAAATTAAACTTGACATTAAGATTTGGTCTCAAGTTGCATGTGTTTTTGGAGTCTCTTATGTTCTGTTTTAGGAAGTGGGCAAACCTATGTCAGAGATACAGGCTGCATTGGGCTTCTGCTGCAGTTATTCAGGTAAACAGTTACAATTCAAACAGAGAAATGATAGACTATTCAGGACTTATGTTTGGTTGACTATTTGGGACTTGTTTGCATTGTTCTTAACAGAACAACTTTTTCCACATATGAGATTAATCTGTCAGATGAAAATACTAATCAGTGCTATCAGCTGTGGTCTTCAGTCTGCAGTACTCTCTGTGCCTGTGTTAACAATCCTCAGAATGGTAAGTGTTGCTGTTAAAATTGTGAAAAAAGTTTAAAGTATTTCTCCAGAGTGACACAGTTTGTTTTCATTTTTACTGTTCAACTGAAATTTCATATGGCATTTTCATTTGGAGTTGTTTTTACTTTTCCAGAGGATAATCAAAACATTTGCTGTTCAGTTTTTCCATATGCCAAAGAGTGGCTTGAAAGTTGCACACAGCCCGAGATAGTTCGTCCTATTTGTTCATTTGTTAGTCTCACAGTTGCAAATAACCGTAAGTGCAGCTCAAGCTTTAATTAGTTTTTCTTTTGTAAAAGTAAGTTTAATTTGGTAGTTAAATGCTTGATTTCTTTTTGTCAATGTCTACCATTTCATTTGCTGTTCTTCCAACTTTAAAACTATATTCCACCATCTTTACTTACACTGCATTGTGCTTCAGTGCACAACTAGCCACAAAATGGCTACATTTAGTAAGGTCAGTAAAAAGTATTTGGAATCTGTTTTGATTAAACATATTTTTAAAATATAAGTAATGATCATGTCTCTGAAAACAGTGACTTGGGTAGAACTTGGGCATAATGTTTGCTGTTCGTATGCATGTATTAGGGCCACATCTTTCTTGTAACTATTCTATAAGACAATTACTATATTTCTCGAGATTAATATATATCCAACTTCAGTTCTGTTGTATGAGTGGAAATGTAATGATTACTACATACACATAAAAATTGTGATGATTGATAAAATGCTAAAACAATTTGCAACTTGTATTACGTAAGACATTTTTTCTTCTTTTTCACTAAGCATATGTGCAGAAATATTTTGTTTCTGTTGGAGGACTGGATACATTAGCTAAAGTTCTCATCAAGCTGATGCATGATTCGGGTATGAGTCACTCAAGCACAAAACTTGCAGTAGTAGTAACAAAGACTCTGGATGCCTGCATTGCTAATGACTGTGAGTGCAAAGACCGCTACCATTTTTATATATGGTAATTTTAAAATGCAATTTTTAAAGTCTGTTTTTGGTGGAAAAGTGGTATAAATAGCTGCTAAAAGGCAATAAGGTTACATACATGTCAGTTTATATTGCAGGTTTAAAAAAAATCAAACGTGTGTATGGGGAATGATTCAGTTAATCTGACGTGGATTACTTTCCCATTGTTGCTAAAATAAACATACTGAAATTTAAACTATACTGAAAATTAAAAATTAGATACTAGAGCTAGTTTTATGTGAGTAAAGCTGAGAACTGAGCGTGGCAGTCATCTTGAATCTTGCGGTTAGAGCTGTGTTCTGTAGGCCTATGCCTAAACTAATAAACTTTGTAAACTTTAGGAGGCTTTAGTAACTTAGGCATGGAGCAGAACAAATGTGGTATGTCTGCATAACACATCTTTACTCTGATTTACTGTCTGTAGTGCTGTCCTAATGAGGTCTTTGTGTATTCCATCAGAAGATTTTGAGAAACCTGTGAGCCTGATCAATCTGTGCTGTTGGCCATGATTATTATATTTGACACTTCTGCCAGAAGTGCTCACTAACAGAAGTTTAAAAAAGTTTAAAAGCATATGCCTACACTAGTTTTGAGCCTACTTTCAAAGAAGTTGGCATGTGACAGGATTAGGTTTCAGCATGTATGTACTAGCAGTGGTGTTCCCAGTTTCAGGAAGAGGTTGCCCTCTACCAGAAACATTCCTAGCTCTTTTTGTGGCAGGTAGACTATGTGTCAAACCTTATTCTACTCTCTCTTGCTCTGGTCTGCAAGTGATAAAGGATATGGGGAAACTCTGCAGAGGTCTAAAAAACGTGCAGGTTGCAAAGCCCTTGTTTATCAGATCTCCTACCACATCTCTGTGTGGCACAATCTGGGAGAAAGGGCAGTGTTGGGCATGGGGAGTAGCATGGGCTGAATTACTGCATCAGGAGGGATGTGGTAATTTTAAGTGTTAAAATGAGAGAGAAGACTGTGTAGGCCCAAGGCTTTTAGAGGTCTGTAGAGTTCCCTTGAATGCTGTTTGCATTTTATACTTGGATGATGCCTGTACTTACTATCTAGTTAATTTTTCTTCAAATTATTTTTAACATAATAGCTGCCATGGGTTTTGTCTTGACCAAGTATCACACTGTGTCAGAGCTGCTGAAGCTGCTATCCAGTGACACTCTGGATACAGGAGAAAAAATCAGTATTATTCTAACAATTGGACACTGTACTGAAGTTTGTGGTAAGATTTCTTTGCTTTTTCCTGTCACTTTCTACTAGGGTCTTCCTGGAACACGAGGGAAAGAAAGTTCTATTAAAAAATGTAACATTAACATTCAAAAACAAGTTTGCTGTAATGGTGCATCTTTAAATTTTAAACCTTGGTAACAGATAGTATCTTAAAGAGCTTAGAAAAAGTAGACTTGTGCAAGAATTCAGAGCGGGGCTTAGGTATCACAGGGTAAAATTCATCTGCAACTACTGCAATACATACATACCAAGTAAGTCTTTTTCAGTTCTGTTTTAATGGCCCTTGATTTATACAGTGTCTGTTCAGTGTTTACATAGCCATTAATGTTTTTTAAAGCTATGTAATAATATTGTTTTTGAACTAACATAAGCAGTAGGTAACCCTGAATTGTTTTTGCCAGGCTCCTCAGGGTTTTCCTAAGCGTATCTGGTGAAAATATAACACTTAAATTGGTATTGCATGGTAGTACAAGCAAACAGAATAGGGAGTTGTGACATACTGATCCTTGTTTATTTATACTGCTGTTTTTTCTCATGTATGTTTAGAAATGCAAGAAAAAGGGATTATATTCAAAAATCCTTATTGATTATGGTCCTCTAAATGTCTAATAACAAGTTCAATAGTTAGCTCAGCAGTATAAATCTGATGTTTTAAAAGACAGGTCTTCATGAAGAATTAATTGAAACAAAGCTTAATGGAAAATGTCTCTCAAATAGAAAAATTATTAAACCAACAGAATAAGGGTTTCTCTTAAAATGTCAACACTGACAAAATAATCATATTTCATCTTTTGTTGATTCCTTGTCAAGCTTAGACAACAAAGAACTGTTTTTAGAAAGTTGTCAGTTTTATGAATGCATACTGCAACTGAGATCCCAGTAAAAAAAATTAGATAATTACATAGTTAACCAGAGGACCGGATTATCTAGACCAGGATTAAACTACTAATTTTATTAGAATTTTGCTAATTACAAACTTTAAGCTTATGGTGTTTCTGCATCTCAAGGCTTACATAAATGTAGCATGTATACTTCAGGAGCGTGTACCACAGGAAAAGAAATACAGAAGCCATAATGCAAATATTTTAGACAACAGTTAAATTAGTTTGTATCTCTGTCATATAATTTTTCTTAGTCCTCCTTCAGTTTTCTTTCAAGAACTTTGAGCTATAGTCAAATCATCCCATGTGATCTAGAGCGCTTCTGCTGCAACCTGGATAGTAGGTCATTACAGCATGGTTGAATCCATAATGAAAATAACTTTTTCAGAATTTCCCTGAAAGTTACTAGTATTAGTTTCTAAAATTACTGTAAGATTAAGTGTGTATGAGGCTGAAACCAATCTATTTTTCTTTACAATGTCCTATTTTAGAAGGAAACCAGTGTGAACTGCTCCAGAACAATGGTCTTCCGCTTATGATTCAGGTATTAACTGAGTCTCAGGATGAAGAACTAAACAAAGCTGCTACTTTTGTGCTGCAGAACTGCAAAAAAATGAGTAAGCTTAGTGTTACTACGTTAAAAATTAGAGAGATGATTTCCATCTTTAAGTTCTGTTGAGTTTCTAAATGACTTTAACTGTAGCAGCTTTGTAGTGCTGTGTACTCAGAGATGTTTGTTTTCTGCAAAAACTGTGTATTTGCCACCATGGACTGATTATGGCACTTAGGCAGAAAAAAGAAAAGTAAAAATTCCACCAGTGTTGCATTAATGCATTTGTGAAACCTGTATATGTAGGACCAATTCTTAAAAGCTTTCCCATCTGTAAGTTATGTGCAAAATGTTAACATTGTCACTTAACGTGCAATTGGTACTCTACTCCTGGGTATGTACCGTTGTATATAGAGACTAAACCAGTAGATAATCAAGCCCAAAATCACCATGAATACAATTATTTTGCAATATTAAGAAATCTTGATTGTTATTTTTAAAGTAGGGTGTATTTTGAAGTATTCTGTTTAAGTTTTTTTTAATTAACTGTATAATACTACCAATGAAACAGAAAGACACTTTGTCCCTTAATCTTTAAAGCATGGACGGTATTATGCACTTGATAATTAGTAAAAAGCATGTATCTACATTTTTGTACTGAAAACATGAGAGCTTTGTTTGAGATTGAGGAGGTGTGGTGATTTTCAGTGTCCATTAATATGAAGTTGTTTTAAATACAACAGAGAGCCATACTGGACCTATAGAGTTAGGATTAAGTCCATGATAAAGTAATTTTTTAGAGCACAGCATCATTGTGTAAACAACTTATAGTAACTATAATTGCAAGCTCACCTCTTGTAACTGCAGTTTGTTTGAAGGGTATTAACATTTATGTGCCAATTCAAATTGTTACATAAAAATTATTATTCAGTGGTTATATTTTGCATTAAATTATCAGAACTGTCCCTCAGCATACTAAAATATAATAAATACTTACTAAGGTGTTCATTGCTAAAATTTGGAATATTAATACTGTTTTATATTTTAAAGCTGAACAATTGTCCCTGAAAATAAATGATAATTCATTAAATGTGAACAATGCAGAAGAGTTGGATGTGCAAGTCAGAAAAAGAAGTCTACAAGACTACTGGAAGAAAGCAGAAGAAATTTTACACAGAATAAACTTGATTGAAAAAGAACATGATGAGGTTGGCCTGTTTACCAAAGCAGGATAAAACTAAGCTAATCTTTCCAGAGATTTTCCAGGGAGAAATAGAAAGTACACCCTTAAGATAATTTCACTGTGAACTAGAAAAGTAGGGAAAACATTGGATGTGTGTGAAAACAACCTGCAACTTCTACCATTACTGTAGATCATGCAGAGTTTTCGAAGTACGCAGGGCAATCAGAGAAGGCAGGCACCTGTATTTTTATGTAGCATTTTACTTTATTATAAAACCAGATTTTCTACAAAATTGAGATAATTTAGGTTGGAGAAACAAGAGTTGGAATTATTTTTAATTTCCGATCATTTGAACATTTTTAATATTTGCATGCATGAAATGACCATGATTGTACAGCTATAATGGGATAGATTATAATGGTAAACATGAACATAAATGGAAGTAAAATTGTTTCATATTTTCCTTGTGCTGTATAACTACTCGGTATCTGGGTGTGGAACAGCAAGTTTTTGAGTTATTTAGCTGGATCTTAATAACTATCCCTTCAACACCTTCAGCAGCACTGCTGTCTCGTTGGCTCTCAACTCAATCAGCAGTTTTTGAAGCTTCTCTGGAAGTAAATGCTTTATTTTCACAGTTAGAATGTTCTGTCCTAGTTAATCTTGTTACTAGACTTACTTAATATTTTTATAGAGCTCCTATAGTTGCTAACTATTATTTTTCAAAGCAGGAAAGAGTGCAAGGAAGAGTATTTGTAGACAGATCTTCAGAAACCAATATTGAAGCATCAAAATACCATGACGTGAATCCTGCTGATCCAAAAACTTACATAGAAAGAACACATAAAGTACATAGTCCACAGTTGACCTCTAAGTTGGATAATCAGGTTCTTGCTCCATCTGTAAATTTGTCTCAACTGAAAAATGAAATAGTGAACACTAGTGATCCAGTAAATGTTTCTACTAGACAAAGTGAACAGAGTAATATTCCACGTTCAGTTAATGAACTGCAAACAGACAGTGTAGTTCACAGTAACAGTATAAATGAAAAAACTGCTTGTGTAAAAAATCAGTCTAGTCTTCAAGTAAGGTAAGTATCTTACACCTAAGCAGAAATACTAAGTTGCTTTTCTTCAGTAATTTCCAAATTAAATGTCAGCCTTTTAAATTATCTGTTACTGTGTCTTTTTCTCCTAGTGAAGAGACATAGCCTTTTGGTGGCTTTCTAGAGAATATTCTGTTGAAGTGTTCTTGACATCACAGATCAAAGATTATAGACACTGTGGTAATAGAAGTTTCTGATCTTTGAATGGCAGGCTTCTGATGGATTGTATAGAGAGCCTGTTACAGGCCACGTTCTAATGCCTTCAACAAGCGATGAAAAAGCATCCATAGTATTTGCCTCAAAATTCTCACTGATTCAGTAGATCAAGATTTGACCGATAGGTTTGGATGAAACCACAAAGACTTCTGTAATATGCAATTACTAGGAAAACAGCAGTTACAGAACTGCTCTGCAAAAAATTGAAATTGGAGCGCCTACAGACTAGGGAACTCACCCTCTGCTTTTCTCCCTGTATATTCAGTTGCTTGCCTGAATGGGAAGAGAAAAGTACAGCCTTATTTAGTCATTCACTGTTCTCTTGCTTGTTGCTCTCTCACAAATGCTTATTTTCCTCTTTTTCTTTTGCTTCTTACTCTTATATTTTCTATTCATAAATAATTAATTATAGGCAACTTGCAAGAATAAATGCAGATTCCATTACCTTGAATTTGTCTGGAATACCCCTCAAGACAGACAGTGAGAGAGTATGAACAAAACTACATTTCTCCTTTTTTGGAGTTCCACGTTTTTATTATTTTTTTTAATGTGGCTGGCTGGACCCTGCTTTTATGCAGTTTCCTTGCATGCATTACATTCTAACTTTGCAACTACCACAGAAATTATCAAAAGCCTAGGATATTTTCCTTGGTACATTCAGGTAAATTTTGCTTTACTACTGATTAGCATAATTTCACACAGCTTCTTTATTTGTTGTTCTGACTTTTGAAACACAAACCTATTAAAATTAAAATTTTTTTGAGGAGAAAAGCCTGCTCTCCTTGCATATGTAGTTGTGCAAAAACAGAGAGTACCCAAGCATCACCATGGATTAGGCTCCTTGCTCCTCCAACATTTGGAGGTAGTCAATGACAGAAAAATGTGTTATCACCATATGATAGCAGCATGTTGGTTGCATAAAAGTTGATGAGTATAAGAACAGAAGAAAATCAGTTATCTTTTAGAGCAATTGCTGCATCTGGTGAAAGCTATAGTATTTTGAAGACTTTGTGGAAGTTTTGTGTGCACTACGTAATCTTTACATGGATCAGAATTGCAAATTACTCTGGAAACCAGCATCTCTTGAAAGCATTGCATTCTGAATGCTGGAACAGACATGCTGAACAGCACTGCAAGGAATGCTAATCACAGATCTCTGGTAATCAGATTTCTAACACATAATGATTACGTGCTGTATACTACAAGCCCAGTAACTTGTGCTTTTAATTAGTAAGCAGAATCAATTTTTTAGAGTTTTATATACTTAATGTGTTTTTTGTTTTGCCTTTGGAATGTGTGTTGATTTGTAGGTAAATGTATGTTGTGAAGTTTGGTTATTTTTTTTAATTTGTTCACATTTTGATCTTTCCAGTGAACACTCATTTAAACAACCACCAGAGGTTGTTAAAAATATGAAAGGGACATGCACATCAGGTACAAATAGCTAAACGTATTTTCCTTAGATAATTTAACAAGGTTTTAACTAGTTTTGTATACTTTTATCACTGCTTCTTGTCAGATATTATGTATCATTAGATAACAGTATGTTATGTATAATATCCTTTAACTGCATAGTTTGGGAATTTTATATTGTATACAGTTTTACCAGAATATTTATTCTACTTTTCTTCTAGTATGTATTTTAGCTAACTTTTAAAATTGATTTTAACTATTCAAATGAATGTATCACAAATAAATGTTCTTAAGTTTAGTCTGAATGCAATCCATACTGAACAATGAAAGCCATTAGTAGAAAATGCGTAAGGATGCTGGTTCTGTTCTGTACTTGTGAGAATGGGGATAGAACCTCCCTGTGAGAGCGACTTTTGCCTGAAGCTATTCCTCCATGTTGAGCATGTATTTAAGATAAATGTTTTTCAGGTTTGCGTTTATCATCTTAGTCTGACAAATTTATTTCAGAACTGAGATCTGTTCAATCCAATCTTTATTTATAATTTAGTTTCTTGTTAATTAATACAGTTTTGAATTATTAATTAGTATTTGCTAGAATGGTAGCTTTACAGGTGACCGAGCTGATCTACAGGACATGCCTATTTAAATTGAGAATAAGTATTATTCCAGTACATCACACTTTTCAGCATCGATTCCAAATAGAGATAAAGTTTATAGGGCTTACTTAAGCAATGTAAGTTTACAGGATTATTTTGCTGTGTTCACTTTGAAGTAATATGCTTTGGGGCAGAGATGAAAAAGCACCAAATTAAATGTAACTATTCTGGATTTATAAGAATGTAAATGTGACTTTAGGAATTTCATTTGGATTTTCTGTTACGTAAATTAAACTTTAGTAATCTACAAATAGAAAATGCAGTTGAGTATAGGTACGCTGATGCATGCTTACTATGGCAAAAGATAAGTTGCATTTTCTTAGTGTTTTTTTTTCTTCCTAATTTAGATCAACATTTGTTCTATTCAGACATAACCAAGGGAAAAAAAAGTACTTCAACTACATCTGCATCCCATAAAATGGCAGATTTAAGGTGTTTAGGTAAATACTATCTTAGGTCTTTCTTTACCGAGTCCATAAAAGAAGACTTAGAGTCAGCAATGCAGTAAGTGAACTGACATTGGAGAAATTTTAACACATCCGTAGGATTACCTATTATGTAATTCTTAACTTTCCTTTCTCTGCCCCTAAAATAAAACATAAATATTGAAATAAAGCTGACATATTCCAGTTTTGGTCTATGTATCTTTTATTAATGTGTGTTTACTAACAAACAGAATATACAGCAGCTTAAAAAATGGCACACTACTTTGAAGAATACTTAAGAGCAAGTCTTTTCTTCCTTTCTTTGATTGGAAAGAGGGAAGAAAAACACGTAGCCCTGCTCAGTTCCCTCATGTATTCATCTGCTAAGCTTTGTAATGGTTCTGCAGCCTTTCTGTTTTCTCTGCCTTACTGCTGTCAAGTACCGGCAGTCAGTTTTATAGTAATCCACGATTGCAGCCTTCAGTTACCCCATCTTCTACTTTCTGAACATGGTCTATCAGTAAGTTATAAGAATGCTCCTGGTGCGCAGGGATTTGTAAGGGGATTTTGTAATCAAGCCTGTGTCTCTTTATTAAAACAAAACAAGCTACCAAAAGCCAAAAAAACCCTGAAAGCCCATAACCCACCTTCGACCATCACTGAGGCATATGAATCCAAGTTGTCAAACTAAATTCAACCTCAGCTTTAGCACTGCTTTATCTTAGGCTAGAATATTGCAGATATGTACCAGTGCTGCCCTTGTAATTTCTCACAGTGCAGAAGTTGTTCTTCAGCTGATTTAAGTAACTGTGAGACCATCCGAGAATAACTAAACCATAAATTGCCATAGGAACAGGAACGCTTCCTGTGAGGAAATCCATACCTAAGCTAGATTTATCATTTATTCAGGTTAATACAGATAACTGTTACGACACAGAGTTTCAAAGTATAGCAAAAACATCTTTTGTATTTGGGCTCCTGGATAAATGCGCAAAAGGCTCTGAGGCCCCTTTCTTCCCATCCCACTAATATGTTTACTTCTGTAGAGGATCTGTGCTTCATTTAGCACTTCCAGAGTTGAAGTGCAGTATAACTTGGTCCGGTATGTGTTGAAAACACTTTATGTTTTCGGGTTTTTTTGAGATCAAGTACAAAACAAGTATTTTCAAGAAGGTACATAAAAGTGTAATCTCTTTTGAGATACGTATCTGGAAAACTGGAGATCAAATTGTAGATCATGGAGAGCAAAATAAAACATTGGACTTCAATGGCTTCTGTAGCATTTGTGGTTGCTGTTTCTACAATATCCTATTTTTGTTTCCTAGGTTGTAAAGGGGGAGGATTGTCCTTCAATAGTAGAACCTTCACCAAGATGTTACAAAGTTGTCCATACCAGTGTGACCATCACAAAGTCATTCTGGAAGCTGAAGAAAGATATAAAAAGGAACTTCGCAAATTGGCTGTTTGTAACAACAGTCGATATGCAACTTACGAGAGTAATGATGATTTATTTTTTTAGTAGTTGTAACTATTGTTTTAAATCACGTTTAAAATTCTGAACTTTTTTTGCTCTGATTCTGCTTATCCTGCTCTTGTAAGCTCAGTCATTTAATTCATTTACCAATGATTTGTTTTAAGTGAGATCAGAACTAGCCACTTCTGGTTTGAGGATATTGTGTATTTCTTGGCAGATGTATAGTGATACACTCTCATTATAGGCTTTGATGAGAATCTGTTCTGTTGGACAGAGTTAGCCAAGTACTAATAGAAGGGAATATATTAAGCTGAAATAAGTATGAATGGATGTATTACATCATAACAAGGTCATTTCATTCTAATGTTACATACTTACGGTTGTAAGAGGCTTAAATAAATAAAAATACATCCTGCGTTTTTGTGCTTTAAAGGAGGCATTTTGAAAATTAAACAGTTATTACTTGCTGGTGTTTGTATTGATGTCCATCTTATATTTTCCAGAAATAGTGCTGACACCAGTGAAGAAAGAAAGACTGCATACAGAAATACCAACTTTTAGGAACAAAAAGGATAGTTTCCAAAGTAAGGACTTGGTTTGGAAACTAATGCAAAAAGGCTTTACTGGCTTAATTAATTCTTTTGCAGGACTATACCATGGGAAGCTGTGGATAGGGAGTTGCGTTTTTGTTTTTGTTTTTGTTTTCCCGTGTGGATTCTGTGAAAAATCTGTATATTAATAGACTAGAAAAATCCATATTCTATAGTTGTGGAATTGTGTTATGCACACTAGTTCACAACAAAGTTATCTGGCACTTGGCTTTGTAGATACTGCTTTGAATCCTGTCAGGGTTACCTCCATGCCATCTGCTATTTTTCAGTTTTGTGGCATTAATTTTTAAAATGGAGAAGTATAGTCAGGATCAGAACACAGTACAGTTGCCTCTTCCTGGATTCAGCATGACTCTATTATACATTTACAGACATGCTACCCTATTACACCTGTTTCTGTTCCTGCTTGGAGCTCTGCTAAGGACTTGGGCCTCTGTGTGCTAAACAGCTAAAAGGGTAAACCTTAACGTTTACAACAATACTAGAGCAAGTAACTGAAAACAACGTATCAGAAAAATAAGTACAGGAGATCTTTTTACCTGTCCTGTAATATAAGGTGTTGAATAAGATGTTATTAACAAGGTGCAGATGGAAAAGTGACTATAAGTTCCATCAGGTTCTACAGTGCAGTTTAGGAAACCTACACGTACAGAACCATCAGTTGCCCATAAAAACTGTTGTTCTTTATAATACACAACAACTGTCCATTCGTAAATAGCAGAGTACGTATCTTTTACAGGATTTTATTCTGTACTATAGCAAAAAAGTTAATGGTTATAACTTTTTTCCTTATTCTGCAGATACATATTTTTACATAATTCACAAGGAATTTTCTTCAGAATGTGGTGTTTGTGGGTATATCCTGCAGAGCTCCAGCTACAGTCATACATTACTACATTCATCAACTAGTAACCCATGCTGTTTCATATGATTGATGACCAGAAATTTTAAAGTAGGCTGAAGTAGCTCTCTAAATCAGTACTTAAATTCTAAAAACTAATATTATTTTAAAAATAATTCTCTCTTGAAAAATCATCCCACCCATCAGGAATTTATTTTTAGTCTCTTGTTTCCAAAAACTTTGTTTACATCATTATTTTATTTAATTAATTTCTAGTAAAAGCTAGTTGATGGATTTTTATTTTTTTAAAATATTTTTCCCCTCCAGATTCAGAAATTAATTTGGCTATGACAGCCATGGAGGCCTTTTTAAAAAAGGCAACTTTATTTCATCTCAAGACCCCATCACACTAATATATTACCTTTAGCAAGTAAACATTTTCCAGTCTTTCTTCCAAGATCAGATAGTAGTACGTCTCAAAAGATGGTTCTCTCTTAAATTTTAATCCCTAAAACATTAGTGGTGTTTTGTGCTTTTTAAAGAAAGATACATAATGTTTTGTTGTTTGGGGTTTTTTTTAAGGTATTCTTTTGACTCCAATTCGAAAAAGCAAATCTACTACTTCAAATAGAGATGGACATAGTAAAAATACTAGGTTGAGTGATGACTATAATTTGATACCTGCGTACGAGAAGTGTGAGTATTACCAGAAAATTAATTCTGTAATAAGCGTAGCTTAAAGATCAGGTTTTGCCTTTAGGTCAGGGCGTTGAGAAAAGCACCTGCGCTTGCTATTGGAGACAAACAGCTAAGAATTTAAATACATATGTTCTTGTCCCTTTAATCATAGCATTATCGATGTTTGAGTTAATTCCTGTTACTTGCTAGTTGGCTTCAATGCATAAATAATCCTCGTGTTAATGATGAAAAAAAGATCTAATGAAAATGGGATATTACAGATAAAGCAACATTTACATTTTCAAGTCCATTAGAAGTAATGTTCCTTTACAGCATTATATTCAGTTTTACAGCAGGTTTCAGTTAGTTTACAATAACTAAGAGGTAGCCTTGTTCACAATTTCATAGCTTTCCAAAAAACCCAAGATGCTAACTTGAAGAGACAAAGAGTCAAAGAAATGTGCATCCACGAATGTCAGCGCTTGAAAGAAAATTGCATACAGTCATTTGACAAAGATGAGGTTAGTTACGCAAAGCCTAATCGTACACTCACAGATTTATAAATGTCCAAATAAAATCACTATGAATTGTAGAATTTCTAAGTCACCTTTAACAGGAGCCTAGTAGCAAAGTGAACCTTATTCAAAAGATAACGCCTCTGTTGATTCTACTCCAGTCATACTGATTTATCCCTGAAATGAGTTAAGCATTTTTCAATTGACAGTCCTTTCTGAGTGATGGATATGGAGGTATGCTTTTTCCTACAATAATGAAAATTTGCATAGTACAGAAATAACAGAAACCTAAAGGAATAAACATACTAAAGGTGTAAACTGTGTAGGCATGGCAGAAATGAAGGTAAAGATCATGGGGAAAATACTGTATGTCAGTAAGCGGATGACAGTGAATTAATGTTGAAGAAGCACTTATCTTGACAACGTAATAATTTCTTTAGAACTGCTTAAGATTGTATTGTCAGTAATAATGTGTTACTTCCAAATGCAAAACAGTATGTAAACTTACACAACTTTTAGTTACACCAAAATAAACATTTGCAGAACAATGAAATACGTTCCCTGGACATGAACACAAGAACTTTAAACAAGAGAAGAACCCGAAAAAATTTCACGACTGAAGAAATGAACTGTCTTTTGAGTGGAGTGAAAACCATGGGTAATCACTGGAATTCGATTTTGTGGTCTTACCCATTTCAGAAAGGACGGACAAGTGTTGATCTTTCCAAGAAATACTACAGATTCCAGTTGCAAGTAATCATAATTTAATTTTCTACTAATAGTATATGCTGTCAGCTCAGTTTTCAGCTTTTGACCCTGAACTGAAGTGCAAAAATAAGACAGGCTATCAGAATTTGCATCCCATGGGATTGTGCTTTGTGCCAGTTCAATGCTGTGCAGGTGAAACATTAGAATGGTCTCTGCTGTAATTCAGTAGGGCTTGTGCTTGGAGAGAGAAAGCTGAACTGGGGAAATACTAGAGAGAATTTGAACCTTCCAGTGCTGCCTGACAGAACACAAAGAGGGTAAGAATTGCAGTTAAGGATTCTCAATGAATCCCTGTGTTTACACTTAGGAAGTTGATACTTTTTCTGTTCAGTCTTTTTTCTGATGATGGTTTGTGAAAATCTCTCTGGTGGTTTACACCATGTTTACTACGTATGCGCCTCACACAGAGATGCTATCTGTGGATGGAGCAGATAGCATTTCTGCTGTGCTCTGGGTATGTGTGGGAGCATTTATTGGCAAGTGGTTTTCTACTGAAATGTTTTCTAAAATTGTGCAGTGTTTTGTGTCAACGTTTGTCTGGATATTTTATCTTTTATCTCCATTTTATAGAGGCAAGAAAAAACCAAAGATCATCAATAACATCTTTCAAGAGTGTTTTGGATTTTGTTGCAGAATGTTGAAGAACAGCATTTTTAACTGTTGTTGTGAGGTATTGTCACAACAATACGAGCCCTTGGAGAATTTAGATTGGCTTGGACTCATGTTTTTCAGTCTTGACATTCACTGACAGAGTTGTTGTGCTTTGTAAACTTAAATTACATGTAATTTGATAAGTTTTTTTTGTAAAAAAGTAACGCTAACGTAGCTAACAAAATATCAGTAAGATTTATGTTGTTTTTAAACTTAATTTAACCTTCTCAAATGTTTGATTAACATTTGGTTTGGCTTTTTGCGTGAATCTTTTTACTGTTTGCTTTATACCATTTGTAAGAAAAGGCTATATTGCTAAGATGAATATGTCAGAAACTGCTAAGTGTTGATGTTGTGTCTGAACTTGTTTCCTCTTAATCAGTGAAATGTTTAAAGTAGGCATACTATTTTGTCTTGCATTTAATGTGCTGATGTGCAGAAAAATCTGTGACAGAAAATACCAAACGTATGGTTAAACACTGCTGCATAGTAGGCAAATCTGACGCTGGTAGAGTAAGTAAACTGAGAAGGAAAGGTTGTGGAGATGTCAGGGCTTCTGGCTAGATGATTTATTGTGTGGTTCAGCTGCAGTATTTCTTGACTGATCGTAATGACTGGGGTAACGTTCCTAGACCTACGTAAAATACTTCAGTGTTGAACTAAGTAGAATGCAGGTACTGATAATGCTTGGCTGCTGTTTACAGTTGGATATTTTTTGGTGTATTATTCCAAGTAAGTGAGGAGAACCACCGTTTCTGCTACGTACACAGTTTTTGTAGAAAGCTTTAATGAAAGCCTTAGTAACTTGATTTTTCAGTGATAGCCTTTGTGTTTCATTTGTATTTTTTATCTATTCTGATAAATGAATGATTCATTGATAGTTCATTTATTATGGAAAAAGTTTAGTTATTAGTATTAGGTTTTTCACTGCGATGTAGCTTAAATGCTTAAGAAGCAAGATAACAGAAATCTGAAATACTTGCAGTAACGATGATGCCAGTGATATAATAAATAGGTCTTTAATATTTTCAGCTGTTGCACTTTGTTTTTTATGTTATTAAAATATTCAAGCATCTATCAAATACGTCTTTGAATTGAGCTATTCAAAGCAGCAGAGTTAAATACTGGCACATGCATTTGCAGAACATCAGCCAGAAGGACCACCGAGGAGTGGTACGCACAACGGGGAGCTTTTGGTCTCCTACACCCTCTGCAAAGTCTTTTTCCAAGGACTCAAGAGCCAGTCTAGACAAGCAGCTGTCTCATCTCTTGACTAAATGTCTGTTAGCACTCTGTGTTATTCTGGCCTAAACGTATTTCAAGTGGAGAAAACATGTAAGGTGTACATCTTCACTTGACACAAAGGCTGAATATCACAGTGCAAACAATTTACCTAATCTGAGGTATCACTTAGGTTGGAAAGGACTTCTGGAGTCCCCTCAGAGCAGGGCTCGTTTCAAAGTCTCAGTGCCCTGTCAACTTCTGGAGGCCTTCAGGGATGAAATTCCCACGACCTCTTTGGCCAACCTCTTCTGATGCTTCACCTTCTCTCGTCATGCACGTTGCTGAAAAAGACATCATTAAAACATTCACGTACAATCCGAAAGGGAAGTGTCGGGGACTGGAAGCAAGCAGAAACCTGTTGTGTGAATTTAAGTGTGTGCAAGTCAGTTAATCTTTTCCTCTCCTTTTGACTGTGTAATCTTAATAATCTTATTTTTCTTCCATAAACTGCTTTGAAATCCACACATAACAGGCATCATAAAAATATAATTGCCTAAGACTAATTAGTGTCATTTTTGGGCTGCTTAAGCTTCCCTGCGCAGGGTTTTGGCACTTTGAAAAGCTGAATTCACTGACAAACCAGGAACGAAAGCACGTTTACAAAAAAACTTGAACTTGCTTTATAGCTGTATTAGAAGAACAGTAAGAATGGGTGAGGTGTAAGGATTCGAGCGCTCATGAAAGCTTGCAGTAGTTGGAAATAACTGGTACCAGCCCCTTTCATCTCCATGCTTCATTCCGTTCCCACGCCACGCACGGCACTCGCGCGCGCCGGGGCCGCGCAGCTGCGGGCAGGGCAGGAGCCGGGGCCGTGCCAGCAGCGACATTTTCCAGTCTTTCTTCCAAGATCAGATAGTAGTACGTCTCAAAAGATGGTTCTCTCTTAAATTTTAATCCCTAAAACATTAGTGGTGTTTTGTGCTTTTTAAAGAAAGATACATAATGTTTTGTTGTTTGGGGTTTTTTTTAAGGTATTCTTTTGACTCCAATTCGAAAAAGCAAATCTACTACTTCAAATAGAGATGGACATAGTAAAAATANTGCGCCGGGCCGGCGGCGGCCGCAGCAGTTACCGGGACTGACCAGGCAGCCCCCGGGACGCGCTGCAGGGAGCGGCCAGGAGAGCGGG
>VZSC01047435.1:1768917-1791672 GCA_013398225.1 Steatornis caripensis
CTGGGGAACACTGCTGGTCACAGGCCTCCAACTAGACTGTGCGACTGATCACAGCCCTCTGAGCTCTGCTGTTCAGCCAGTTCTCGACCCACCTCACTGTGCGCTCATCTAAGCCACTCTTCCTGAGCTTTCTTATGAGGATGTTGTGGGAGACAGTGTCAAAAGCCTTGCTGAAGTCAAGGTAGACAACATCCACTGCTCTCCCCTTGTCCACCCAGCCAGTCATGCCATCATAGAAGGCTGTGAGATTGGTCAAGCAGGATTTTCCCTTGGTGAATCCATGTTGACTACTGCAATAGAGTTGAAGTGCAATACAGTTGTCCCGACTGTGCCAAAGGTACCAGTGAAATACTCGTAACAAAAGCAAGTAGTCTTGTTTTTTTGCCTCAGGTTTGGACTGGCCTCAGTCGTATCATATGCGTATTCCAGTTGAACTGGTTGTTCCAGATTGAGCCAAGTGCTGCTGGTACACTGGTTTCTAATGGGAAAATAGGGGTTTTTTGTCAACATCTTTAAAGTAGTTTTTTTGAAAATTGTTGTTCCCTGTTTTGCTTCTCTTCACAGCTTGGACAAGGGATATCTAATTACCACTGATACCTTTTAAATAAATGCAGGAGATGTAGTTGCAGTTCACAGAAACAACCATCTGCAGTAAAATTCATCAAAGCTGGAAAATCTTTTTCATGACTAAAAGGATAATGGAATATTGACAAGATTTAGAAATGTAGTTTTAGCAGCTGTTGTAATGGTCTTTAATAAGTAGCACCTGCTTTTCCAACAGAACCTGATAATTATTTGCTCTGTTTTGGTGTCTTGTGTCATAGCCACTATGAAAAGTCCAGTTCACATTCGCATCATATGACTAACTAGGAGCTTGATGCAATGCTGACAAAGTTAAATTTGCCATCAAGTCCTTGCCAAATTGTGAATGACCAATACTGTATTTTAAGTGTGTTTTATATTTGTAGCAAATGTAAATCACAACCCATACCTCTTTACTGTAAGAAAGGAGGAAAACGTTTCATTTTCATACAATGTTATCTTCTTTTTTTGAAGTACATTTTAATGTGTGTGCTAGACTAGCAGATCTTCCTAGCAGATTGATTTTGTTTGAGTGATAGTTCCAACTGTGTTCTGGTTCCACCTCTATTCTAGTTCCAGTCTGTATCCTAGATGTTAAGCAGAAACTAAATCCTTAAGTAGGACAAAGGTGTTTAGCAAACAAAACCTTTGTAACTTTTAGATACTAGCTTAAAAAAGTGACTTAGAAGCAATGAATTAGGATATTTATTAATTGTTGTTACTTGCTAAGGTGTGAAAGTCTTTTCTGTGATCGAAGCACTCACCACAGGAGAAACTATGAAAGTGCTGATGAGAGTTGTGAACTTCCATGGACTATAGGTAGACTTAAGTTAGGTTTTTAAAACTTCTCTGTTTGCTTGAAGGAGGCAGTTGTGCATGGACCTAGTTAATGTCTGTGAATAACCTTTAACTCATAGAAGGCTCGCAGGATTTTTAGTCACTGGTTTCTGCTTTTGGGAATATACAAAGGGTGCTACTGGAATGCAGAGCAGAACAGTCTGGTGTAGGTGTTTCATTTACTGCTGGGTGGTAGTAAATGTGTAAATGTGTTCACATTATGTCCTAGCTTCCTTTCTGTTTTTTTCCAAGCTTTACCAGACTTTCCTTCTGTCCTTAAACATCTTCCCATAGCTTTAGATTTGTACATCCAGTGCTGTGAGAATCCTGTGTGGTATCGGTGGGATGGTTTCCTGAAGTGGGGAGGGAAGGAAGGAGGAAATAACTGATGACTATGCAAAGCTGTATTTCTTAGATACACAACGATTATCCTAACTGTTTACTGCAAAAGATAGATCTAAGATGTGCTGTTGAAAGTAAGATCTTTAAGTTAAAAGCATAACTGTTGGCCTGTTTGTGTGATGACTGATGTTTGAATGTCTTATGACACTCTGACAGTGTTTAAGTAGGAGCATAACAAATGCTAAATGAAGACTGCCCATGTATAGCATCTTGATGTAATCTGTCTGTAACTTGGCTGTTCAGTAATTTTATCCAAGACCTCATTAGAAGGATAGTATGTATGTCTCTACTCTTTTCTCCTTCCAGTTTCCTTAGTTAAGTTTTTGCCTTTTTCTAGAGCCAGTGTTTTTGATCCTAGTGGATTCTTTCATAGAATAAAGTTATGGTAGCCACAGCAACTGGATTTATTTTGTGAAGTTAAAAGATTTGGAGCACGGGACAGGGAAATATAGTGAGGCAGAGTAATTATGAAGCTCAGTAGCTGTTCTGGAAATCTGGGCTCTGCAGTGATTGGTTTGCTGATGCATGTATTTCAGAATTCATTTATCTTGTGTGTAACACCTATGGAGACGCGCTGTTCCCTCTGGACAGCTGTAGTAGAATAGAGAATACTTCGGAAGAGGTACTAGGAAGAGTCTAGTAGATAGAAACAGAGTTGTTCCTTTCCAGGAGGAAGTTTTGAGGACAATGTAATTGTTTTATTTTAATTTTTTTCCCTTTTTTTTTTTTTTTTTGGACAGAATTGGTTGTTCAGAGTACCTGATATATCATTCCTGGATGATGCTTCATTTTCAGTTTCTTCTAGTCTTGCCAAAGTTCAGATTTGGGGTAAAACTTCTCATGCCAGCCATCTGTTTTTTCCCACCCCCTGCCTTGCATTTCAACAAAAAATGTCCAGTTGCTATGAAAACATGGGGCGGGGCACGGGGTGTGAAACACAAAAGCTAAAATACCAAATCGTTTGTCTGGTACTCATTCTGTAATGAGCCTGCAAGCAGGAGCCAAGTCAATGTAAATTAAGAGCAGGTAGCATGTCTTCAAAGTTTCGTAGGTTGTAGGTTTATCCTGTGTTTGCTCCTCCTACTTCTGTGCTAGAAACCTAAGCTGCTTATTGCTTGTATCTTGTTTGTAGCTTATTTCTGTTGTGAGATGTCTTTGGTACGTTAAACCAGCTTATGTGTCTGAGGGACATCTAAGGCTTCGCTGCCGGACTCAGCTATAACCACTCCCTTTTGAACTTGGAGTTACATATGTGTCACGTGTATTCCGGTTTTGCTTGGAATATATGTATTTCAAATTCAGGAATGTCGTGCAGTATCTAAAAACTGTTCTGACAGCTGTCCTTAGTGAAAGCCAAAGAACAGAAGTTATTTTTCTAAATTAAAAGATTCTGAACCAAGAAAAAAAATCCTGTTAAATGAAAGCATTTAGCAAGCAATGTAGGCATTTACACATGCACCTGTCTTAAAAATAGAGGCAAGATCTGCTGGTAGCTGGGCTTTGGTCTTGCATTTAATACAAATGTACTCACCTGTTTACTCATAAACTAGAAAAGCAGCAAGTTGGCATCTCTTGAGTTACAGCTGTACCTTTTTCTTTCAGATCATACTCGCTGTAATGTTTGGATTCTGGATGGAGACTTATACCATAAAGGGCTATTGAAGTTTGCCGTTTCTGCAGAATCCCTGCAAGACACCATTGTAGTCTTTGTTGCAGATATGTCTAGACCTTGGACTGTTATGGAGTCTTTACAGAAATGGGCCAGTGTCTTGCAAGAACATATTGATAAGATGAAAATTCCTCCAGAAGAGATGAGAGACATGGAACAGAAGTGTAAGTCTTTGCACATCCATACCTTCTTGTCCTTTTTTTTTTTACTAGCTTTTCCAACTTTCTTTTGTAATGATAAATTTCTTCAGATTAGTGTTTTGAGAATGGGTTGGATAAGAATTACTTTGAAGTTGTGATTACAACTCTAATTCAAATAGACTCTGTTAGGCTTTAAAACAAGTCTTCCAGTTTTGCTGTGCTGACAAAACATCAGGTGAATGAATGGTCTAAATCTCTTGCAAAAATGAGATTTTGATAATTGGATTTTTAAAAAGGCCAATTTAGAAAAAAAACAACTCCATACAGAATGACATTTTTAAAAATAGTAACTGAATTCAGTTACTAAGTGAGCTGTCTGCTTTCCTGTGGTATCTAATCCAGGTCCCATTCCCATAGCGTGTTTGTCTTCCAGTAGGTCTCTTTGCCTTTGTTTATCATGAGGCTCAGACTGTGATCCTGGTACATGTAATTGTCTCTCACTACAGCAATGCCTACCCTGTGACTTTAGGAATGTATAAATGAACTTTCTTTCCTGGCATATTTGTCCCTGGCAAGCAGTTGTTGCTACAGTATTGTTTCCTGCAGCTTCTTTTCTTTCCTGAAATAGTTTTGAACTTTTCTTGAGTTTTTTTTCTGTTTTAATTTTAAATTACTCTAAAATAAATTTCTTCAGCGGAAAAGACCTTAGCAACATGCATTCCTTTCCAGCTGTAGTATAAGTTCAGACTCATCCTTGCTGGTCGCTGCTTTAGTTTAGGGCTGGCGACTAGCTGTACTGGAGTGTTGAAACCTTGCAAACACTGTCTAGGAGCTTCCTTAGGTTAGCTTTAGGGAGCAGTGTAATCTGTTTGGCCTGTGAGCATTCAGATGTGTTTGTATAACTGATACCTTTCTGAATGTTAAATGCTACTTTCCCAAAAGGCTTGTGCCTACAGCATAATAGCTAGTGTTTAAACTTAATGGTTGAAACCACCTGGGTTTTATCATCAGGTAGCGTTTAAAAAAAAAAAGTAAAATCTGCCATTTTTTAAGGGAAAAAAGTTTTTTCGTGTGAGAAATTTTTTGGGAATGGGAGATGGAAAGGCAGTTCTTGTCTCAAAATACAGTAGCCAACCTCATTCACGCTTTTCTGAGACACACCAAATTTTATGGCGATCCAAATAAATGTGGTGTTTGTGCGCTTAAATTTTATTTTTCAAAAGAGAAGTGTTTTCAGCCTCCACTAAGTGTGCGCTGTGTGGAGGAGTCAGTTACAGCTATGGCAGAGCTTTAGCACTGTGTTTGGGGAACTTGAAGACGTTCCAATAGTATTGTCGTAATTAAATATTGTAGAAATTTCTACTTTCTCTTTCCCTTTAATATAGTCGAGGAAAATTTGAGAGCTGCCTAATTCACACACTTGCAAGACTCAGCTGCCATCCTATGGCTGCGCGGTGAACTGCAGTCCAGTGTCAGCATGCAGGTACAAGAGGGGCCTTAATGTCTCCTCTCCCAGACTTCCATCTCCTTTTCTCAGTCGCTGTGTAGGACACTTGTGTCACCTAAGATACTTGCCTTCTGAGTTTTTGCAGACCGTCCCTAAGGCCAGATCTGTGCTCAAAACTTCGGTGACCGTAGCTTGTAATTCTCTTTAACAGCAAATCGTGCTAAAAGAAATTCCTGTTATAACTGTGGCTATATTAGTGTAACTGCTTAGACAATATAGAGCACACATGCCTGATGAATGCCTTGTGACTACACCAGCAAAGTTTTCCTTACTGAAATCCAGCTGCATATGCTTCCTGAGATAAGCTGCCACTTAGAAAATGGGGAATCACTGTGTTGCAAGAGCGTGGACATGAAAAAACAGGGATAAGAAAGCACATATGCAAAGCAGGTGGTCAAAACATAGAAACAGGGAGCAGAGTGAAGAGATGTGCTAAATTCATTGCAGTAAAGCCCCACTGCACCATAACGCCACATGGATGTATATGTTTCTTTACTTCAGCTTGCAGAACGGTATTCCATTACGCTTGCTTCTAGATACAAGCTGCGGCATGTTGAGCAGGCTGAATGTCCACAGTGCTTTCCCTTGCTAGTACACTCAGTACCAGTAACCAGTAGTTCTTCTTGACCCTGGGGAAACATTTTCCAGTAGTATTCCATTAGCATCTGTTTAAAGTGCTACTAGGTGATTCTTTCTCCGTTACTAAGATCTTAGTACCACTTTCCACAAATCCTTTTGTTAGCTAACGATCCACAATGGAACTGAACTTAGGACTGCTTGTCTTTGCTTTTGAGTTTGTTGTGGCCTTTCTCTACCCAGCCTTTTGTCATGTGTTTGCTGTTTGAGATGCTGACTCTTGGCTTTACTGGGTGGATGATGCTAGGCTCGATCTGGTATAGGAGAAGCTTTCCTTTTGT
Organism: Steatornis caripensis; assembly: GCA_013398225.1. NCBI lineage: Eukaryota > Metazoa > Chordata > Aves > Caprimulgiformes > Steatornithidae > Steatornis > Steatornis caripensis. Next base: position 1,774,972 of record VZSC01047435.1, read on the forward strand.
GTTAAAGAGCTTCCAGAATGGGAGGCAGGACACACATATGGAAGCAACAGGCTGCCTTGAAAGAAACTGCGTTATTCAGAGTATACCAAGGGCATTGTTTGTTTGCATTCACTCCTGTCTCTGACCTGATACGGAAATTCCTTGCTAAAAGCTTGGCTAGTGTGGATTCAGATAAATAATATCAGTTCAAATATTCTAATTTAATTCGAGATCAGTTGTGATAAATCATTGTTTAAATAACACACGTTTGAATAATTATTTCAGGGGAGATCTAAATTTTGCCTTCCTGTTCATGACAGCAAAGCAGAAAAGAAGACTTCTCAAGAAATGCAGAAAGGAAATATACTGGTAAAATGACTGTTACGTTAACGTCCTCTGGAGCATTTAAAGCTAAGGACTTGAAACACAATAACATATTTTTTTGAAAATTAAGTAGTGTCCCATTCAAGCTGAAATAGTTTCAAGTTCTCTGCCCCCTCTTTTTTTTTTTTTTTGTCTGACAAAACAGCTGGAAGAATTCTGAAGCTAAAAGATAAAAGAAACTTATTTTGCCCAGATTTTATCTAGGAATTCTTTTCACAAGACTAAAAATGATAATCAGTAAAGTTAATGGCACAAAAAAGCTAAAATCTGCATTAATTGACTGTGAAACTAATAGAGTGTAAATATGGAATGATTGTCTCAGAAAAATTTTCTGCATTTTTCTTGTTCTGCTGTTTAGTGTTTTTATGATCTGTCAAGTTAAGTTGTAGTGTTTGTCTGCCATTTCCACATAGCAATTAAACAGTACTCTAAGCCTGAAGATTTTATTGTTACTGGAACAATCAAGCCTAAGAATAATTGTGGATTGCTTTCTTGGTGGTACTTCTAGTCAGTTGTTCTTCTGACTTCAATGATAGATCTGTTTTGTTACAGTTAGCTTTCAGTAGTTGTGTAAATGAGCAGTAACATGAGAACAAAACAGTTACTTGGAAACTCGCATTCATTTGCTCTGTTAAATGCGAAGTCTAAATAAAAAGCTTTTTACCGAGACAAGCCACAAGTTTGGTAGATAAATCAGCCCACTGTAGCGAGGTATGATTTTTATGGCGTATCGTCACCTGGTGATAATTTTTCAAATGTTAATAGGGCATTCCTAGTACTCGACCTTACTGATAATTAGCAGAATATTACTGATTTGTCAGATGAACAGTTGTTTTTCTGGCTTTCTATTACATATGTATCATCTTAGCTGTATTTCCTGTCTAAAAAAAACTAAACCAAAGTAATTTTCTCCTACTTTTTAATAAAGAAAAAGGTTATTTACCATACCATATAGAATGTGATTCTTTAATATGAATTATGTGGAGGAGAAAATATTAATAGCTCACGAGAAAAAAGGAAAAAGAAAAGATTTATACAAATTGTTTGGATGCACGATGAACTTAATGTCCATTACAAGTTTGAGTGTGGCGATCAAGTGACAAACAGATTATGTGAGGTAAGGAAAAAGTATTAAATTGCTGTGTGACAAAGAAACACTTTAACTGAAGTGAACTTCTTTTATTAGCTGCTTAGAATGCAGTTTGTTCATAAGGCATAGTCTCACGGCACTTGTGATGCAAGTTTACTTGGATTTAACAAGACTAAATTTTGAATGGGAATGGGGGGTTGAATGAGTCTTTAAAAAATGTGTAAGAGTCTGTCACTAACAGGGCTTAAACCGCTTTAATTCAAAACCAAGTGTATCTGCATTGAAGATACAGTAGTTAGAGGTTCTAGGAATAGCTTTTATCTTATTTTAATTCTAGTAGTTACTTGTTCAGCGATGCCATTGTTAACTAAACCTGAGTGGTTTTGGTAGCATTCTACAACAGTTATGTCCACAGGGAAATCTTTTTCTCCCTCCATGCATGGATCAACCAGAGTGAGGTACAGCCTTGTTGATGGCTGGTCTGTGGCGCATGGTGTTTGGTACTGCTTACTCTTGGGGAGAGGGAAGAGTTGGGAATCTCAGCCTTCTAGGATTATGGTCTTCATTCCCATTCAGCAGAAATTCACGAGGTTGTGCCATCAGATTTCTGAAGTTTATTTCTGAAGTTTCTGTGTTGCATTTGCTATTATTTATATTAGTACAATTCTTGAGGTTTCTTGAATAATGATTTGTATCATGTTGTCAGAGTCTTACTGTTTTCAAGAGAGGCTTTTCTTTACTGACATATCTATTAGTATACATCCTGTCAAATTTGGGGAAAAAAAGAGATTTTTCTGCTTCGATAGGAAGAAAACCTAGGAAACTAATATTGTCTGATTATAATGCTGCAGTACATTGAGACCGGTATTGTCAAATATTCTTTTACATCTGATTAAGTCAAAGAGGCTTATCTGAATGATTGCAGTGGATGGAAGTAGTATTCTTTTAGCTGCTGTGATACGCCTGTCTTCAGTAGGTTTTTTTTTCTATCCCAAACTAGGAAGACTGAGTAATGAAATAAGTACTTTTTCTAAACCCTTTTCTCGTTAAATGCTCTGAAATTAATTTGATTTCTGTGAGATAGTCAGTAAACATATTTAATGTGCAGAATGTATAATGGAATTTTGATTTCTGGTTGCTGACTATGAAACAGTACGAGAGGAAAGCATCTCTTTGAAAGCATTGTTGTTTCCTCTCCACCAGAAGGCAGTGCCTCCCTGAGTTTAGAAGAACTGCATGAATTTTTATTTCCTTGGACCTTGGGATATATTGAGTTGGTGGTTGGAAGTCTCATGGTCTATATTTAATGTGTATTTTTGAAGCTTTTCTCTGGACTAGAGCTCTCTTATTTTCCCCAAGAATCACACAATTTTGTATTTCAAATGAAAGTTTAGATTGTGCAGCTTTGAACATAAGTGTTTTTCTGGTCTGTTCTTCCTTCCACATGCCCATTCTGTTGCAGGAATGGTTTCTATTTTGAAAAGGTACAGTGACCTCATTTTGCAAGATTTGTATTACAAACTTTTCTGAGGTTTTACCACTTCCTAAACCTCAGAAGTATCAGATGGCTTGCAGTACAGTTGCAATTCCTCCCTGTCACATGGCTGCACGTACTGAACAACACTCTCTTTGTGACTGTGCTGGAGATTGGGAGCTATTTCAAAGAGTTTTCCTTACTGTATGTACAGTAAGCCTGCTCCCACTGTTTCTAAAATAAAGACGCCTTCATGAGAGCGAATCATGGAGCTTTGCTTGCCTCTTTCCTGAGGGCTCCGCATGGCTGAGTGAGGAGGAGGCTTCAGGTGGGATTCTTATGTAAGGGACAGCCCTGGGCCTTGGGAAAGTGCTGTGCCTGGGAGCAGACACATCTGGAGGCAGATGTATCTGATCTGTGGCTTTCATCCTGAGAAAAAAAAAGTCATAAAAGCTGTAAGTTGCAGCCCAGTTTTGATAAAGCACGCGTGGGGTCACAATGCACTTCCAAAATGGTGTTAGTACTATTTCTTAGGCACTTTCGTATTTTGTAGTATTCAGTATTACTGGAACACTCATCGTTGCTTTAAAGTTAAAGCATTGAAACCATAGAAAGCATCTAGTTTTCTCTGAACTCCATTACTTTTCCGGAATATGACTGAGTCACTTCAGGTAACATTTAGAAGTCCTTGAGTCTGTATTTATGCAGTGCATTTTTTATATTTCTAGCATTGGACTACTGCAGCAGAAATACAGAGTAGTAGACGCTTGAGTAATAGCTTGTAAGAAGGAGTAGCTAATTCAGCTTGGTGTTTTTTGTGTCTGCTTACATTTTCACCACACTTTCTTCCAAATCTAGGTACAAATTGCACTGAGTATAGGCTATGTTGCTAAACCAGGATTACGTTTTCTGGTGCAAGAGCCCCTATAATGAAATGCACTGAGCTGAGGAATGCGCATTTGTGCATTCTATAGCTCTTGCAGCTAGTTTTGATTATTTGTACTGGCTCCAAATTGCAGTTGATTTAGCATGCTGTAAATTTTGGTGGAGGAGAATTGTGCTCGAAGGGCCAACAAGGCTTACGCTTGTTTTCTTTTTTCATGTAGTGCCTCAATACAAAAGGGAAAAAAAAAGTTGAGATGTCTAGTTCGTCATAGATTAATTACGGTTTAAAAAGAAGAATTAGTTCCTTTGTACCTTAAGAAGATCTCTCTCTTAATAGTTATAAAGGAGTTTCAAGAGTATGTAGAACCTGAAGAAGGCTACCAAGGATCACCGCAGAGAAGAGGCCCTTCTGGCCAAGAGAATGAACATGTTTCTTTGCCGCTTGGAGAAAATGTGCTGACTCACAACCTTGGTATTCCTGTGCTGGTAGTTTGTACAAAAGTGAGTTTCTAGTTCTGTTTGCTACTATGGCAGAGTTTAATTACTTTTTTTTTAGAAGGCATGCTTTATACAGACATGCAAAATGAATTCTGCATTAATAGTGAAGGGATTTATTTTAGAAGTAAGTTTTTGCCATCAGTGTCAATTTTTAATCTCGCAGAAGAGTAATAACCTTATCAATTATATATTAATTACTTTATCTTTTGATTTATTGGTGGCATTTTAAAACCACAGATTCAAAGTAAATGTGATGTATATGTAGTATTCAGGCTAACCTGCTTTAGCAGGGGGGTTGGACTAGATGATCTCTAGAGGTCCCTTCCAACCCCTACCATTCTATGATTCTATGATTCTATGTGCTGGGATTAAATGACTGGGGTTTTCTGGTTTTGTGTTTTTTCCTTTCTTCCAGTGTGATGCAGTGAGTGTACTAGAGAAGGAGCATGATTACAGAGAAGAACACTTCGACTTCATTCAGTCACACATTCGTAGATTCTGCTTACAGTGTATCCTTTCCTGCTCTGAAGAGATTTGCTGTTATCTAGAAGCAAGAAAATACATTTTAGTGTTGAATTACACATAAAGTTTACCTGAGAAATTGCACTTCAAGATTGCTTGGTATTTAGTTACTTGCTATGTAGCATTTGTTGTTTTGAAAATGTTGAGAGGTGTATAGAATTTACAGTTTTTAAATTGTGCATGGGATTTGGAGCTTTTGTTCCGTTACAAGTGATTTATCTTGCATTTTGTGAGCTCATTTTTCTTGCTTTTCCCCTCAGAACTTGCTATTTCCATGTAAACCTGGTATCTCAACTGTCTCTTAAGTTTTTGACTTTTTCAAGTTAAATGTCTGGGAGGGTAGGTAACTTTTGTGTATGTCAAAGAAAAGTATTCTGAGTCTTCTCCTCGTCATACCTCCTTCCTCTGCCTGAATACTGAATGGCTATAGCTTTTGCCTAATCTCAAAATAAGACCTAGTAGGTACATGTCCATTAGCTCCTTTTTTGAAATTCTTAGCTGTGGTTTAAAAACTGTATCTTACATAGTTTTCCTTAAATAAGTAATCAGATGGGGCTGCCTTGATTTATACATCAGTTAAGGAGGAAAAGAACCTTGATCTGTTGTATAAGTACATTGTACATAAAACATACGGTTTTCAGTTTACCACGCCTGCCTTAGTGGTAGAAAAGGATGCAGTTTTTATGTAAGTCAGTTGTATAAGCAGCATGGTTTCAGATTGTTTTCTGTTAAGCACTACACTTCATTTATCATATATCTAAAAATAACTGGAGTGGTTTATGTTGTTCAAAAGCTTAGTATATGAGTCTTCTGAAATCTTGAATTAAAAAAACAACTTAGTGCATATTACTTGGGTTACGTGACTCAAGAGTATACGATTCCAGCTTTTTAGTATCTTTGGAATTTAGCTGAGAATTAGGCCTGACCTATAATAAAACGGCCTTATTCAAGTAGAGGGCAGTAAATAAATGGTCTTTATAGAAGTGCTTTATGTGACTGAAAAGGCAAAGCTTTCCTTCTTTTTATAGACCTGCTGGTTGGGACAATGAAAAGAAAATTGCCATTTTACATGAAAACTTCACAACAGTGAAACCAGAAGATGCATATGAGGACTTCATTGTAAAACCTCCTGTAAGAAAGGTAAAAAGGGATAAACTCTTCCCTGCCCCTGACAAATAAGTGCACTTTGCTTGGATGGCTACTGATAACTGTTGAAGAACTCCGAATCTAAATGTAGTATTTTTTTTATATCCAAATGTGTGAAACATCAGGCTTTCATTTTCCAGTTGTTTAAAATACTGCAAGCAAACAAAAATCATTCACCTTAGTGAATGAAAGGCAGTCCAAAAATAACCATTTCACATGAACCTTTTTATATGCATGGGGCAAAACCACATCTTGAAAATGGAGAATACTGTTGTAGGACTTCAGCAATTTACACAGATGTACACATGACATTGAGGTTACCATTTAAAGGCAAATCTTGTAAAACAAGACAGTATATCACTATTGCATTAACGTACTGCTAATGAGATTTCTTCATGTAAGGTGAGAGCAGTAAATAATCCATATAAGTTCTGTATATTGCTAATTTTGTGAGTATAGGCACACAGGAATAGGATATGTGTAAAAGGGATAATATGGAAAATTGTAAATGAAGTTGTATTCTGATCTGTATCGGAAAACTTCTTTTACAACTTTCTTACACGCTTAACGTTTTTAGCTCAAGCATCAGTATTTGGAAAAGGGAAGAGCTGTTCGGAGCTTCATGTAAGGGAAGGGTTTAATCCTGGTGTTTGTAATTTACGGCACCTATAGGAAATAATCATTGCCTAATAGCAGTGTTAAGACTGATAAGAGCTAGCAAAATGCTTCTAGGGGCTGAGGGATTGAGTGTGGCGTTATGCATGTGGGCAGTAATCTCAGGTCTTTGAAGAGATGCTGATGAGATTAATATCTAAACTTAAAAAGATGAGTGTGGCTACTTAACAAGTACTTATCTTTCTAGGGGAATACCCACAAGCTGGCGTCAGTGCTAGTCTACTCCATTCACTTACAGTATTTTTTTTTAATGATAGCTTCTTTAATGTTACCACTCTTAATATTTTGTTCAACAGTTAGTTCATGATAAAGAGCTGGCAGCGGAAGATGAACAGGTGTTTCTTATGAAGCAGCAGGTAAGAATGGAAGAATGAAAATAAGTCCTTATTACATAAGATTTCACTTTAAGCTCTCAATTGTTATTGCCTTCAGTTTTTCAGTCCTCATTTAAATCACTGGATGACCGCTTTTCAGCTTTGCAAATTCAGATGTAATTGTGAAATACAACTTTTCTTTGTTTTAACAAATACGAGTAGCAAATACGGGCACTTATCTTGGCAAGTTGAAAGGAAAATATGCTGAGAACAGAAACAATTTACATTTTGAAGAAGAGCAAGAAGATAATTTGAAATTTCACAACATAGATTTATTGATCTATAAAATAGAAATACTTCAGAAACCTAACATCTTAGCATTGCAGTTTCCTTACAGCCAGAGGCTTGAAGGACTTTAAGGTGTTAAATAGTCTGTGCTGTATCTTGTTATTTTCTTTACTGCTCCATTGTTTAAAAAAATCTAATAATACTTTCCTGTATAGTTGATTATAAATATCTTAGAGACTACAGACTTGAATGTCTATAGTTCTGGCTTATAGTTCTGGAATGGCTGTGTAAGACAAAGAACTTCAGTTTATTTACTCATTTTAACTCTGTGCTCTAGTGGTAAAGTCTGGAAGTATATAAATATCAAAGAGGAAGCCTGTAAATATCAGAAAAAACAATGCTAAAATAATTTAATGGGTTGTCAGCTTCACTGTGTTTTATTCCTTCATATTTTCTGAAATATATTTAATATTCTTAATTGTTGTTTTTGCAGTCATTCCTTGCCAAACAGCCAGCAACGCCTACAAGAGCGTCAGTAAGTAGATCCAAGAGAAGAGTAGGAGGTGTTTTGTTTCCCTCTAAGGAAGAGGGAATGATTCTGACGTGTAGAGGTTCATTTTGTAAATATAAATGTAAAGTGAATAATCTTCCCAAACTGCATAAAATAAATTTTTAAAAAGTGGCAATATTTTAAAATGTTGCTTATCAATTACTTCATCCTAATTCACTGTGGAAACATAGGAAGTCCTGATGATTAGCGAACTGAAAATTTCCTACAGTGATTCATCCTTTCTTTAGGGGAGGCACATGTCCAAAATAACTGGTGGTGTATTGTTTGGGGTTTTTTTCCCCCAGTGTGGATATGCTAGAGTACTAGTATAAAGTTTTAAAAAGTAATTTGTATGTAATGTTACATTTGCTTTATATAACTAACCCATTTAAGTTCTTCTCTGATTTTTGTGATTTGGACTTTTTTTTAAGGAATCTCCAGCAAGAGGCCCTGCAGGATCCCCAAGAACTCAAGGCAGAGCTGGTCCCGCCAATGTACCCAGTGCCTCACCAATAACATCAGTTAAGAAACCAGATCCAAATATTAAAAGTATGAATAAGCATTTTACTGTTTTTATCATGTGTGATTTTCCTTAAAAAAAAAAAAAATCCTTTTTTGTATAAAGATTTTGGAATTTATTCACTAATGGTGTAGTCAGTTTAATAACAGGAATGAATTTATGACATAGCTTGAGGTTTGATTTTTCTTTTTTCTTTTTTGTCCTTTTTCTGTCATTCGTATGACTTGCAGTAGAGTTCTGTTATTGGCAAGCAGTCAGACAGAGTTCAGATACATTATATCCTTAAGTTGCCTGCCTAAATACATTTATTATGCATCAGTTGGATTATTAGAGTGGAGACTGCTTTAAACTACACATAGTTTTATACTTCATATCACTTATTCCGGAATCCACAATGAAACCTGTTCTTCTACTAAACCCTCTATAGAATATAATTTTCTATAGTACGTGAAGGAACTTGGAAATTCCACCATTTCCCCTCCCTCAGCCCTAAGATGGAGCTCCGTGGTGGTGGTTTCTTTCCTCTCTGTGCATTAAGAAAATTGGTAGGGCCAGTATTGTTTTTAACTATGCGCTGTGGCTCCATACCTTATTTACAGTGGATAAAATACGCATACAGTTCTGGATCATGTCTCATTGCTGTATATCCAAGTTCTGATTTATGAAAAGTAGTGAGGTGTGAAAGGCTGTGCTGAAATGTCTATGCAGTTAGTTAATGGGCTTAGAAATCTTTGTATTGCATGTCCATACTTGATACTTTGTTTCTTGGCTTCCTCAATTAGAAAAAAAAAAAGCATGCAAATATTTAGGTTAAAATTTTGTGAGTTCCCCCTATTCCAGAAGAGCAGTAATACGCCTTCAGTCATGTCTGATTTTGCCAAAGAACGCAAAGGACTGGTGTCTTTAAATTGAGCAAGGAGAGACTCTCGTATTTGAGGTTTATTTCCTTGATTGGTAAGAGACTTAAGTATGTATGTAAAGAATAACTTTTATCAGTTACCATCAATAACTATTCTATCATGTATGTACATGTGTTTTTTCTTATTTAGATAATGCTGCAAGTGAAGGAGTCTTGGCTAGTTTCTTTAACAGTCTCTTGAGCAAAAAGACTGGCTCTCCTGGGAGTCCTGGTGCTGGAGGAGTACAAAGTACAGCCAAGAAATCAGGTATTGGACTTGTTATTGCAAGCTGTTCTGCGTATTTTTAATATTTTATTTGGCCCACATTGGCCTCACTGTGTATGTCTTTTAAACTGGTCAGTAAAGTGACAGACCTTGACAGATGACAGTGCTAAAATGTGCAGTCTTTAAAAAAGAACTGAACTACTGCATCTTCACAACTCCAGGGCTTCTTTTAAGCCTGTTACAACTTGCTTCTTTGAGTGAAGTTATACTGCTGGGATATAAATAACAATTGAGTCTTGATCATATTCATAAGTGCTAATTTCTATTTTTTCCTTTACAATTCCTTCCTTTCTTGACACTTAACTGTTGCTTGAAGAAAATGCAGTTCATTGGATTTGGACTGTAGTTTCCAGACAAACTATTAAAATCTCTTCAGAGTTCAAGTTTAAATGAATTTCTTCTTACGACAACTTCAAGTTATTCTCTCGTTAATTGTTTAGTATTTTATTGTGATCCAACACAACTGATAACACTGATAAAGCGGATTTGTTCTCTGTGTGTGCCCATGACTCCATTCTATGAGATACCTGCTGATGAGTAATCGCACTAGTTTAGGTGAAAATAAATCTGTCAGAGTACTTGCTACCTATACAAAACTCAGCATTGTAAATCCATAGTTGTTCCACTCAGTATTAGAAATCTACTCCTTTGATTATTTAATTGTTTCTTTTTGATCTTGGCGTTCCCATCACACCTACATTCAGGAACTTTCCTTCTAGAATTATGTCACTACTAAATTGTTGATAGACGCTCTATTTCTGATCCCAGAGTTGTGAGATCATGTAAAATGTAATGGTGATGCTAAACCCATGGTTTCTGATGCTTAGAGGAGCGCGTAAGGCCCAGACGTTCTGAACTAAAAATGAGAAATATGTGATGCCAGCCACAGTGATGATATTGCCAGTAAGAGAACCAGAGCAGTTGCTGTAGTGTGTGTATTTGAACTGATACTGTTCCTAGAGAGGGGAAGTAAGGATTTTTTTTTTAATTGGGAAGAGTTTTATATGGCATTCCATGCTCTGAAAGCTCAAAAATGGCTAGAGTTTGAGTTAATGGCAAGTCAGTATTTTGTTGGGTTGTTTTTTTTTAGTGTGATGAATTCTGTAATTTATCTTTATGAAATTTATTTATTATGAACATAACAATGAAAGAATTATTTGTATTACATATTATTTACATAATAGTATTTGTATCTACATTATACAAATACTTAAGTATTTCTTAATCCAGAATGCCCTCTTCAGTTAAACACTGAAAGTTGTCCCCTGCTTCATCAAGCGCAGCCTTGTGCTATTACTGACCACAGTGTCAAATTAACTATTTTTATAGAAATAGAACTAGGAAGAATTTTTAGGGATCATTTCATCCATGCTCTTTATCTAAAGCAGAATCAGTTAGAGAGTTCCTGGCAGGTGATTAAAAATCAAACTCTGAAATAAAAGATGCAGTGTCATCTCTCCAGGAAGCCGATTTCAGTACTTAATTTCTTAGTGATTTTTTCTCTTGTACATTCAGTATTTCTTAACCCCAGTACTATTTGTCTTGTTCGAGTGGAGACAGAGATCACTGTAGCCCCTTTGTCTTTGCAGCAGTCTTTTGCATATTTGAAAGCTGTTACTCTTTTGCCTCTGACTTTGTCTGAACTACAAAAATACACTTCTGTCGGCCTTTCCTCACAGGATGTGTTTTTATGGCTCGGATAATTCTTACTGTTCTCCTTTGGACTGTCTACTCAGATGACCTGTTTCTCTTGGTGCTCACAAATGAACGCAGTACATCAGACAAGGGTTTGTCTGCCCTAAGTAGGGATTACTTAATCTGTATTATGTATTGTGCTTCTGTTTAGACATCTTGGCTGTGGTGCTAGGTTTTTCTCATCAGTATGATACTGATCAGGATTTGTTATAACAATACAGCCAGTTTAATACAGTTTCTGCCTCCTAGTTGGAGGTTTTCTAGTCTGGATCAAATTACCTTAGTATTTCAAAAGGTTGTACATTTGCGTTTGCTTAATCATTGTTTTCCATTCTATTATTATTATGCACCACTTTGATAATTCACATAAATAACTTTTTACTGCCAATTCTGTTTTTCAAAATCCTTTCTCATCTGTTCCAAGCACACTTGTCTACATATCTGATATCTTCAACAGTTGGACAGGGTAGATTGCTGAATAAAAATACTGACTAGTACTTGTATCAGCATTAACTTCTAATGTAAATAGATTATTTATCTCCTGAAACATCTAGACACAGTAGTCATATCCTTTCTTACCTTTCTTGTTTAGTTAGACTAAATTAGACAAGTTCTATTCTAGTCTTCTGTTAGAGTTTGAGCTCTGTTTTCCCTACTAGTTTCTTCTTCATTAGTTCCCATCATTGGCTTATCTTTTCTTGAACATCAGTGGTTAGAATTGTGATCAGCACTCCAGATACGTCTCATTGTAGTGCCTGGTACAGCAGTTCTCTTTCTTTGGTGAAAGTACTTCTTCTGAGTGATCTCAAGATTGCAGTTGGCTTTTTTTTGGCTGCATCAAGTTAGCAGCTCGGGCTTTCACTCAGAGGAGAATGAGCCTGTTCTTGTCAGCTGATGTGCTCACATCTTACATTCAACCAGTGTAAGATTAAACTTTCCTGAGAAGGTAGGGGCTCCTAACAGCAGTATCTGAAAAGCTCTTGTTGAGTTTATAAGGGAGCTGGGGCTATGATAACAGAAAAGATTACTTGCTCTTTTGTGGAAGAGTTGAGGAGATTATCTTGGAGAAAGTCTTGTTTACGACAGCATCCTCTGTGCGAGTAAGTGTGCTAAAATGATCTTTGTAGGCATTTTAAATGTCTAATCTAAGCTGTTTAAAGAGCCCTAAGTTTTCAGAAGGTTGACACTAAAAATATTTAAAGAGACCACCTGTTTCTCCCACAGCTGCGAAGATCCTGTGGTTGAAATGTTGAGATTCTGTCACAGGATGAGGGAGACATTGTGGATCTCAACATACTGCTCAGCCTAATTGATTGATTGGTTTCTGCTGTGTTAACTCTTACTTGAGAGAACTTGCTCATCTGGGCAGATGCTGCAATGTCATGTCCATTTTTTGTGCTGGGTAATTCCTCGCCTGTCTTATTTGCCTTTATGTTTCTGGACTGTTTTTCTTCCTTATGTAGACCATGATATTTCGAAGAACTTCAGTTGGTGGTTTCTGTGATGGATTATTGTTCTTTGCATGGGCTTCTAGATTTAAGAAGTTATTTAATTTATATTCACAAGAAGATTCTTGCAAATCATAAGATTTGCCTTCACCCTTCTATTCCTGTGCAGTAGATAAAGAACTAGGGTTCCCTGCTGTCACTCTAATCTAGAAAGTAGAATACATAAGATGGTATAGAACACATCTAATTCAGTAAGGCTGTTACCGTCCTTGACAATATTTTTGCAGGGAAACTGAAAGCAAGTATCAAGTTAATTTATAATGGAGGGAAAATTTTTATTTTCTTAGAAACAGCTTCGTGTATTTCTTACCCTTGGAAATGTGCTCACCTATGATGGTAGTAAAGGGGAGCATGTAAACCTACATATCATTGAGCAGCTTGTGGCAATGTTTTTCCTGACCAGTATGAGGTAGTTCCAGGAGACAGCTGATTGGTATTACTTTGGAGGCTTAAGGATCCCGTTTATCTAGCATACAAAAAGGCCACAGTTTTTGTTTAGACCTACTTCTAGTTGAGCAAGAATTTTGTGTGTTTTTTATTGGTTTAGGGTTTTTAAACTCCAAGATACCGTTAGTCTACACATAAAGTGTTTCATACTGTAAGTTATATTACAGTTAATGTAATAAAATTAAAATTTTGTTTATATGCTTATTCTTTGAATAGATGCTATTAAGAGTATTGTGGCTTACGACTAGTGCTTAAATCTAAAACCCTTATAGTAATTAAATGTAACCTTTTAACTTGGTTATGTCTTTGTGCTTTGGAAAAAACCACTTAAACCTCTGACTGTCAAATCTTGCCTTCTTAATGTTTTCAGCATGTACCCTGGAAAAAATCCACCTAATATTTCACACACATTTGAGCTGGAAAACAGATGCTTGTTAAATTCTTTGGCTATGTAAGGAAGCTGTACACGGTTATATAATCTACTTTTTGTCTAAAAATACAGCTTTTTAATCTTAAATGCTTGTATGCTCTAAGCATTAGAATATATCGTTCCAATTTTAGCGATTAATTTGTCTGTGGGTTTATAATTTTCAGAATGAGAGAATTAAATGATGGCTCAGTTAGAATTGTTAAAAAGTTTTCAGTCTAATATAAAAATGTAAGATATGCCTTTCCATGAAATACTTCAGCGTGTCTGTTTTCAATTGAAGAAGTCCTTTGAAATGACTACTCTGAGATATTTCATGAATATGCAATTCATGTCCCCTTTTTTAAGGGAAACATTGTCTGCGGACATAAGAGTTCTTGCTGTTAGTTGTTTAATATTAAAATGCAGGAAGCATAAGTGCGACCAAAGAAACGTGATTTTTTTGTAGCAGGTGTCCTACGTGCCTTGGAAACTTTGTGGTTAAAAACTGGGTTTAAATAAAGTCTTCGCTATCAATACTTACAGTAGAACTGTGTACAGTTGATTTTTATAGAAAATTCTAAAGGTGGTTGTTTTTAAAATGTTAGTTACTGTAAAATACAACATATATATTTTTGTGCCTTATGCTGATTTATAGTTCAGCATTTCATCTCTTTAAAGTGACTCAAACCTTAATATTTATCAGTCTTTACATAAACATTACCTTGCATTGTGTCACGCCCTGTGTTCTTGGTTAGTTGGTGAAATAATGAGAAATTAAATAATATATTGTCATATGAAAGTGATTTTCTGAATGCTTGTACTCATCAGTAAAAACATTTCATTGAAATTAGATTGCTTTAACCTTGTCCTTTTTCTTTGTAGGACAAAAAACAGTTTTGACAAATGTTCAAGAGGAATTGGATAGGATGACTCGCAAGCCAGACTCTATGGTAACAACAAACTCTCCTCCGACAGAGAATGAAGCTTGATAGCGCATAAAAAATGCATATGTAAATGACCAAATAACGATGTATATTGATCTGATAAGACCAGGAATTTTCTGCTATGGCAGATGCTATCAGTTTTCTTGGGGCAGGGGAAATGAGCTTACTACATCATTGCCTTGTCCCACTAAAAAGTGCACATTCAGGAAGTTTGCATATAAAATCCCTCTGTATAAGATAACCATTTAGAGTTTATATAGGGCAATTCTTTTGGTTTTGGAGGTAAGCAGGTGCAGCTGCCTTTCCTGTTGTGAAGAACACAGAGAAGCAAAATGGAGAATTCTTATTAAAATACTACTACTGACTGCACACGAGGCAAGAAGGAGAAATGAAAACCTCTTTCAGAGTGACTGGAATTGGCTAATTGTATGTTTGCAAATGCATTATATTCTTGGAAAGGTGGTGGTGGTGTAACAGAGCATTAATTAGGTGAAAGAAGCCTAGGTAGGGAGTGGAGCCCTGAAAGGGGAAACAGATTTGGGACAGTGAGAAACTAGAATGTTGGAAATGACTGGAGAGGAGCAATGTTGTTCAATCCTGTGTTTCACATAGGGTAAATAATCACTGTTTTAAAAAGACTACTTTACATTGGAGAATTCCAGGCCAAACACTAAGCATCACGGGAATTTATTCCTGTTATAAATCTCGGTTTAGTTTTTTAAAAAGTCTACGAGTGTGGATGCCCTTTTCTGGTGTAGCTGACAAAGGGAGAAACTATAACTTGTTTAGATTCAAGTGCCTGGCACAGTGTGTGATGTGTCTTTAGAAGGTGCTTGAACTTATTGTGCACTGTAGTACAAACAGTCACTGTTTGGCTTTATTTTAAAATCAGTAGTTCGGCAATTTGTATTTAATTTTAAATCCTGTTTCTGATAGTATCTACCTTTTTTTTTATGCCAGGAGGCTAGTTTATGAAGAGTGGTGGGTGACGTATCATTTTCCCATAATGAAATATGCTACAGAACACTCTCAGTATTTTTTTCCTTACTTTTCGTAACTAAATATTAGCTACCAAGCTAAAATTGGTTCCTGCCTTATACCTATGGAGGTTTTGGAAAAAAAATCCTTTCAAGGCCCTAGTTCCAGCCACATCTGCTGCAGGCGCAGCCAACTCCAATTCTGAAGGTAACCTAAAAAGTATGAATGTGTACATAATGAACATAGTCAAGAACTTGTTTTGTATTTTCTTTAATGTAGCATTTCATTTGGAAAGATGGGTTGTGGTTGTACCCGTTGCTCTAACAGAGCTCTGTCCATGGTCACATAAAACCATTGTTCTGTAAAAAAAAAAAACAAAACAAAAACAAAACTGCTATGGTTACTGAAATGGCACTTTGATTTTATATATGGTATGCTTGTTTTACATGTACACACTACCATAAATAAAAAATATCAAGCATATTCTGTGCTCTTACCGCTGAAGGGAAAAACCACAATTTGAATTATGCAGAGTTTACTTTTTATTGATATGAACTTGTTGTACTAAATCTGATGTCTGGATATAACTTCCCTAATATATATTGTTACTTAAATATACAGAATTAGATTGACCACTAACACAGTACTGGATGTTAACTTCAAATTCTATGTTACATCAAGAGGCTGTTCTTTTAAGTCTGTCTAAACATTATCTAGGAAGCTAAGAGTATTTACTTGCCTCTTTGACAAATGTTAACATGAGTATGTTATTTGTGCCAGTTTTTTTATTGAAAAACTATGTTTTTCTTCTTTTTTTAACTATTTTGTAATAAACGGTATGACGTTTTGTCTAGATAACAGTTAGACTAAGACTGTGGAAGGCTGATGGATAATGTGGATGTACTTCCTGGTGTAATGGGTGCCAGTTGCAAGTTACCACACCAGAAGCAGTAAAAACACACCGTCCTCCTGACACTGAGAACTGAGATTGGAGACTAAAACATGAAAAACTTGACAGAGAAATTGAAAAAGTGTGTGATCATAATGGGATATAGTTTGAAAACCTCAGTCTGAAACTGCATTTTTTGGTCATCTAATCTTACAAGCACTTTTTCCAGCAATATGGCTAAAACTTTAAATTGAAGTAACTTCCAGTTCTACAAAAATGTTAAATATACTAAAATTGATCAGAACTGATAACGTGTGATAAC
>VZSC01047435.1:1803920-1817904 GCA_013398225.1 Steatornis caripensis
CCCCCCCCCCCCCCCAAAACCATGTTTTTCTGTTATGAAATAAAATGTAAGCTGTATTTGTTCATGTACTTTGAACACCTAAACTGTTTAGCGTTTACTCTGTGCAGGTCTTAGAGCACCATAGCAGCTAAACGTGTAGTAACAGCTAAGCATTTTGTCCATTTTTCTGTTGATGTTGCTGATGATTGTCTTCACCTGATCCGCTTTCAAACTCACTTTGGTATTAGTATTTTTTTAAATCAACGAATGTCTTTTTCAGGATATTTTAAAATAGGTGATTTATGAAAATGGTAGTAAGCTTGAATTAAATTTTTAAATAGTTTCTTACAGGGTACTACAAATTGTTTTTCCTTAAAATGGGTGAGTTCTTTGAGGACTGTGATGGCAGAAACATTTTAATATTTCATATATGTAACTTCAGCATTTAAAACCACTGCTGGTTAATACAAGACAAAGCTTGCACATACAAGTTTCATGTGAAGTACATTCAAAGTATTCTAGGTTCAACAGTGACACCAGTTTGTAGAGGACTGCAGTGATGATCTGTTTTTTATGAATACCCAGTCAAATCCAGGATTTAGAAGTGTGATTTGTTTTCTTCTCACCTCCTCAGTGTAGAACAGAATCTGCGGTTTGCAAGTGGTAGCAATGAGGGTGTTACCTGAGTAGCAGAACAACAGGGAATAGCTGTATTTGCGTTATGTGTTTTCAGGACTCAAGCCAAAGAATCTGTCATCGCTGTGCAACATCTACCTGCCTTTGAACTGTTAAAAACTGTCCGTGTGGTAGAAATCCTGGGGTGGTGTTTCCTAATGCGCTGAAATAATCAGCCCTCGGGATTTTTGTTTCTGTTCCTACTGCTGATCCTTTCTGTAGTACACTGATAAATGTGGCAAGTCACGTTAAAAGCTTGTAATTAAAATGAGGGATTAGTGATCATAAGTGAATCCTTTATTATTAAACTCCGCTTTGCTTGGAGCAAGTTCCAAAGTTACATGGAGTACACATCTTAGTTTTTTAAGTCTTGTAAAGAAAGATGAGGGGGAAACCCGCACTGTGCTGGAGTTACAGATAGGGGGGTTTTCTTGTCTGTTGAACAAAGGCGTCCCTGCTTCCGGGACACTGTTAGGAAGACATATACATGCAGATAGTATCTTCAGGGGAACCGAGTAATGTTTTGTGCCATTTTAATAAGAGTGATCTTAGCTACTGCGCATAGTTCCTACAGAGTGTATGAATCCAGTGGGTCAGAAGTTAACAAGAAATTAAATTAGCTAGCTTGGGGTGGAAGCCTGTGTACCATCCCAACATGTTTCGTTTCTGTGTAACTGTACTCACAAGAAACTGTCTAATTGATGGTAGTGACTGGTAGAGCAGACTACTGAATTTTGCAAACTGATGGAAAACTGAGCAGTTTTGGAAAAGAAAGAAACGAGAACACATTCCACACTGCACTTAATTCTCTTATTTGCCAAGTATAATTTAATTGTAATATTTAATAATACCTATATAAAAATACTGTAGGAACTAAAGTGTATTGAAGTCCATAGTACAGAACTCGAGCTCTTAAAAACAAGGAGAAACTCCCTTTATAGGGCACAAGAAAACTTAACCAATATTGTCTTTTTTTAAAGATAAAAGGTCTCTAAATATACTCTAGCCAAAAGAATGGTACAGGAAAGATTACAAAGCATGTGCTTCATTTAGTATCAGCATTTGTCTTAGAATACATATGTGATCGGCAGACAAAAAGTATCAGCTCAGGACAAGCGTTACTGTGTTTTCTAATTTTCAGTTGAAGGATTTACCGCAAATTAGTTGGTAGTGCTGTATATGAAGGATAGCTGTTGGGCATTGTGCCGTAAAGGGCTCTTCTTCCAAACGCCCATTTTTGATTGTCCAAATCAGAAGGAACAGGGAGTGGGGGGAAAAAGACCCCAAGGGACAGAAAATAGGTGATTGTAGGGCCCTATTATTTTGTTACAGATTTGTCTTTATTGATTCACAATATTGTTACAGGAGTTGTTACAAGATGGAAAGCAGTATGACATTTTAGGCATATGGAGTAATTTAAGTGCTACTAGAGGGGAGAATAGTTTTAACTCACATTTAGTAATATTTCAAGAGAATATGCCCTAAAGCATCCTTTAATGGGACACCAACATAATGGGTTATGATAATGATTCATGTATGGTATTGTGCAGCTTATTTCTGAGTCTTAGTTTGGCTTTCTTTTCCTCGACTCCCAGAAAAGGTTGAATAGCGTTATGTTTTTTTCTCAATTTTAAATTGAGTATGCAAACTAAGAAAACTGTATTTTACTGTTTAGGGCTTTTTATTAATATTCAAGGTGAAGTTGAACAGTTCTGTAGTACATACAGGCGTAGTATGTATGTCTGCCTGCTAATGGTCAACAATATTCAATACGAAGAATAGCGAGGAAGTAATAAAAAGGACCCATGTGGAACAGCTTAGTGTTGAACCTGTCTTTCTCTTTTTGAAAGTTTTATTGTTAGGTAGGTGAACTTTTCAAGAAGTAGCTCTTTTGCCTGTATCTTATTGTTCTGTTGAAATAGTTGTGTGTGTGTTTGTTTGGATCTGTGAGTAAGCATCTGCTGGAACTGGGGCTGGAGCTGTAAGCCTCTTTTAAAGAAGCTGGAAGCAAGGAAGGTGGTGGGTGTTGGACCGCAGCAAGAAAGGAGTTTTCAAGGCTACTGGGGTGGCTGAGACACCTAATGTAAACAGTGTGAAGGGAAATGAATTGCGGGGTGGGGGGGGAGATTTAAAGTAGTATGGAGTTATCATATTTGGGTTTGTGCTTTTTATTTTTTCAAATGTGAGTTTGAACTTGAAATGGAAGTCAGGGAGAAGCCGGTACATTTGTGTACTAACCGAAGAAATGCGTTTCCTTTGGGGAAGTTGAAATCTTGGTGGAAATTGTCTCAGCTGACTTCCCAGCGTTTAGATGGAGCAGTACCTTGCTTTATGGCAGATGTCATAGATTAGATAGCTGTCCTTGGAGACTAGAGCAGAAAAGCTCTTTTAGAGTTTTTTTCGTTACTATCTGGCATGGGTTTATGTTTCTCATGCTTTTAGGGGCTTTAATACTTCCCATGGAGATTATTGTACAATAATCAAACAGATATCCCTGGAAACTTTCCTATGGACATCCCCAAATGATCTGTTTCATTTCAGTACTTCTTCCCCATTCCCCTGAATTTCCTGAGGGAGAGTCTCTCCTTTTTCTGAGTGTGCTCATTGAAGAAAGTTGATTACTGTTTGAGGAATCAGGAGGGGCTCATTGCTGTCATCCTAAAGAGATGAGCTGGTTAGCAGGTACCACCTGTTTGCTGGAAATAGTCTCCCTTTAGATGAGGTTGCCTGCCTTTTTTTCTCCTTACTTTATTTTTGTCTTCAGCTTTTCTAAATGCATTATTATTTTTCCTTGATTGTTACAATTCTGTCCCTTCAAAGATCTTACTGTCATTAGAATTGGGCATAGACATATATTTCCCACTGAAATTCTCATGGCGGATCATGACTGCCTGTTGTCTGCTTCTGAATTTCTTTGGGAACTGTAGCTCTGGGTGGGCAGTTCATCAGGCCACCAGGTGAGTTATGAGGAGACCAGGCAGGATCCTGTTGGGAGCCTCCTTGGTTCTCACCGGGATCCTGCCAGGTTTTCACAGGCACTTGATTTAAAGTAACATACATAGCATTTAACAGCTGGGACAATTGATGTGAAGAACTGTGCCTGGCCTGTGCTTGTGACATTGGCGGTAGTTAGGAATGGTTTAACTGGATCAGTAAGATCACAGCAACTGTCTGATGGAAGTAACAAGTGTCAGAAAACCCTTATCACGTGCTAGCTTAAAAGAGGACGGCATTTGTGGTGGTTAGTGATGGTGTCTGTGGCTCGGATAGCGCTAGACTTTCTCTTCTTCATGTGTCTGTTCCAAATGCTACAAAAATGCGTCAGAGACTCCTGTTAAAGAAGATAATACTTCTGCTTGGGAGGTCTCTGAGCTACAAGTTGGTGATGAGTATACTGGGAAGTATCACTGCGTGCTTGCTCTCATCTTGTTCTCTATAGCAGATGCTATTGCCCGTCAGTGGAGGCAGGATCTTGAGCTAAATGAAATCTGGTGGGAATAGCAGTTCATATGTTTACAATTTTCAGAATAAGAAGTTCTGTCTTCATTGCTGGAGAGTAGCTGAACATTGGAAAAAGTTGTTTGTGGCTTACTGTCATTATACGTTTCCAGATCCAGAAGTTGGTTAAGGCCAGGACTACAGTAAAATTATTTGCTATCAGGATCTTATTGCAATGAAGAAACAAAATTCGAGAAGCCTGTAATACACGCTAATGTGGGAAATAAGACTATCGAGAATTCTCATTGTTAATTGTATTAAAAATTAGCGTAATAACATTTATATTCCAAGGAATAAGCTAATTGCTAACTATTAGAATTGAGTTGAAAACTATTATGAGGTGTTCAGTAATCTCATATTTAATTATTGCTGCCGCCTTGTGCTTTCAGCTCAGCATCTCATTCTGATCACTTCTGGAGAGAAGGGTTAGAGTCCCCAATCTCCCAGCCCTGTCCCGTGTGTCCATCTTAATGGCATGTCTAACTCTTCCCGGCTCCTTTCTCCCTGGGTCTCTGCCGTACTCTTGTGCAGCTGTTCAGCAGTGCGATTCCTGATCTGCTTAGTTTGTGGGTTGTTCAGAGTGGGGAGGCAGCTGCTTTACCGGCAGTTGTCATTCTGTAAGTCGTATAAGTTACCAGTTGGCCACTGAATGCAATGTGAATACATTTCTTCTACGTTAGTTATTGTGAAGTTTTGTTTTAGGTAAATGGAGTGTTAACTAAACTACAGAAAATTAGACTACCTGATACAGGTCAGTAGATGATGTTCTCTGTTGTATTTATTGCATGATAAGGTCACTCCTCAGCAGTCAGATGCATCGATCCTGACGTAAAGCATTCAGTGGTCTCGGTGAGAAGTAGAGCACTGCAGGAGACATCTGAGCCTTCTAAGGCACCTTTGGTGTCACAGGTTTTTCCATAAGTGATAGTTTCACCTTGAAGTTATCTTTTGTTCATTTGTTCTGCACTTTGGAGGTATAGAAACCTTCCTCATTTCTGGTGTGAACTTAATTATAGCAAATTTATAGCCATTTTTTCTTGTGTTAATGTTGCAACTTTCCGTAACTACTTTTTACTCCTAGTGTACTTTGAAACGGCTGTCTGCGCTCAGCCAGCCTTCATCTTGCTGCACAAGGCGAGACAAAATCGTGTTGGACTCTGCTCGTAAGAGGGGCTCTCTGGTCTCGGGACTGTCTGGCAGCCCTTCCTGGCACCACCATCTGACTGAGGTAATTGTTTCTCAGTCGGCACAACCCGAGTAGTAGGTAACCTTTGAAGTGTGTCTTACCAGTGCGTATGATGTCATGTCACTTTTGAAGCCTCTGCTAGAGGTAACTCTCCAGTTACATCTGAATTGCATTGGTAACTTACAGACATTCTGTGTTTGACTGCATCTTCCATCTTTTATTCGCTTATATTTCCAAACAATAAAGGTGTGTCAATGTAAGAAATCCTTGTGACTTTGTGTGTTGTGTATTGAGCTTTGATTCTCAGTGTTTTTTGTAGCTCGTTGTTCAGAAGATGTTAAGTGTGACTTGTTCAGAAGATGTTGATACCGATGATCTTTGGTATTTGGTCTTTGAAGGTGACTGGTCATAATATCATATTAAAAAGATCAGATTTGTAATACACAAATATGCTTAGAAATCCTCTTTAGGTAAACCATGTCTCTTCAGTGTCTCTGAAGCTCTTTATTTCTCTCTGGAAATATTTCTCTTTAAAGGTTGTAGATCTGCATTGCCGTATGGTGATATTTTCATACTGACATTTACCATAGAGGGAACAGTGGTGAGATAAATCTGTTTATCTTTTGCTTTTTATTGTTTCTGTGGGGAACTAAGAAAAGACTGTGGTGTCTTCCCTCAGAAAGGTGAATGGGTTTTGGTCTCTTTCATGGTATCTCTTAACTACCATGGGCTGGTGTCCTACTGACAGTAAACTCCAAAATCCTGTTACAAACGTCCCTCTAAGATGGTGGATAGTTTTAAATTCTGCTTTCAAAAAAAATTTCTATAATCTCTGTACAAAGTATCCTCTATTTTTTCTTCCCATTATGAACCAGTGTAATAGTAACAGATATACTATGCTAATTGTAGATGCTACAGTAAGAAATGTAGTTCTAATAGTATTATTGTTTGGAAAGCTACCTTCTTTTCTTGTAAGCTTTCTGGTAATGTCTTTTCTTGATGAGCCTCTCTAGTGATTTAATTATCATCTTGAGATAAGGCAAGGAGAAGGAAGAGAAATTTAAGAGATTGTGTTTTTCTTGTAACCAGTATAGGAGGAATCTGTTACTTCTGATATGAGTTTTCTCAAATCAACTTGCACGCTTTTTGATAGTTGTCATCCTGTACTCAGAATTGTATTTCAGAAGTACCTGCCTTGCTTCTACACTTCAGGAAATAATTTTGTACTGGAATTTTGTATACAAAGAGGGCTAGATGCACAGTAAATAGACATCTTAACAGTGGGTCAAATGCTGTTACTCCACAGTGGTAGTAGTTGCTACTTCCAAATCAGAGCTGGATTTAAAAAAAAGTCACCTGCTTTTCAGATGATGTGTGTAGTCAGTTGCTCCCAAAACATGGAAGTAATGTTTAGGTTTCTCTGGAATTTGTACCAACAACTCTTCAGAATATGAGAGGAGGAAAGCAAAAGCTGGATAACGCCAACCTAATATAGAATAGGTGTAAGAATGTACAACCATGAGTAGAGGAGAGATGAGACAAAACTAGTAGTCGCTATAGGCAAAGAGGTCTTAGAGCTGGCGTAGCACTTGCCCAAAGTGAGTGAGAAGGCCACGCAGCAGCAACAGCATGGATCAAGAAATGCAGTCTTTACAGTGACGGGTCTCAAGCATTGTTTTGTTTACTAGATGTCCAGGATGAAAACTGTACTCATGCTGCAGTATGTTACTGGGGTGGAATAATGCCTGAAACATGGTTTCAGGTAAGCAGAGTAACTTTTAATGTGTTAATCTCACCGTGTGCAAATTAAACTGGGAGCTATAACTTGCGAGTATCACATTTCTGACTATTGTATTTAATTAATTGTAATTGAGTCTCTGGTATTTAATACCTTAGCTTGTGGAAGAATATGATGCATTTTTACCCAAACAAGTGTCTTCAGCATTGTCTACAGTTAACTTTTTAGAATAGGTAACTTGATATTCGGGTGTTTATGCTTGAGTAATGTCTTGGTTCAAGACAGTTCCTTAAATTTTCTTTAGCTTGTATGTACATTCACAAAGTGTTCAGCTTGCGAGTATGATGAACTTGTTTGTGATAGTTCACTTCAATACAGTATACCTTAAAAGCACAGCAACCCCGTGCCCGGTATGCGGAAGTATGTCCCGTACTTGGATCTGGAGTCGCATAAGGTGATACTTCTGCTGTAACTTTCACTTAAGCTGAACATTGTGTTTTCAAATGTTATAAATCTACCAGTGATACAGCACTACTCATAACAGTTTTGGCAATTTTTCGTGAAATTATTTGATGAATCAACTACAAGCATTTCCATATTAGTAGTTTTCTGTACTTTTGTACGTTTGAAACTGAAATGTTTTTTGCAACAAAGCAACAAGCACGGTTGTGAATATTATGAAATACTTAAGTTCTACAAGTCTTTAATAACCTTCAGTAACTTTTGCCTCACGGAATTATTTTCATGCTAGGAACTGATTGCCACTTGAATGTTGTAAATAAATTAATTAGATGTTTGATCATATACTCTGACAAAAAACCTAATGGCTGCATTTAATGCTTAGAAACTTTTTATCAAGTGTAGATGAAATCTTGTATTAAACATTGGGATCTTTTAATTTTATGTGATGTTATCACTTAATAACGTTTTTAAGGTATTTTGGAAAGAGTGCTCTTCCAGAGTTATAGGATAGTGTTCTAACGTGTTTGGGATGCTCAGTGTGTTTAGTTCATGGTGACGGTACAGTAAGAGTTGTGACCGAGAAGGCTAAGGCATTGTTGCCAGAGTCTTAGGGCTTTTGTGGTGTTAACATTTTATAGTCGGTCCTCTGTTTGCGGTGTGCCAACTTTGTTTGCCGTCTTCAGGCAGATCTGTTCTTGAGTTATAAAATCATGAGTAGGTGGATTTGCAGTTATGCAATGAAAGTTTGTGGGCTCTTTTCTATTTTGGACGAGATACTACTGTATAACGCTTCTGAGACAGTCTAAACAGCAAGATGGGCTTGAAGGTTTTGTGCGTTCCCCAGTACAGCTGGCAGTGCTCTTTAATGTTCTGGCCTACATCTATTTTTTTTAATGTTCTATTTTACCAGTGTGTCTAGACTCTTTTTGCCTTTTAAGGCATGGCATCTAAGGGGGCCTTCAGATTGCAATCTTGGGAACGTTGGGATTGCAAGGACATTTTGCACCATTTCCTTTGAACAAAAACAAATCCAAAAAACTTTAATGGATTCCTTAGGACTACTTTAAGTTCGTGATTGTTTTCTCATTAAAATTCCTTTCTTGTTTTAGTATTTGTGGGATGTTTGATGTTTACTTATAATTGGGATTAAATGGGGTTTTAAAAGATACAGGCTGATTCTGATAGTCTTAAAATAGAACTTTCACTTTTTAAAATAGCCTCACAGGCTAGTTAAGCAGGAGGCTGTGCAGATCAAAAACTTGACAAATTTTATGAGTACACCTTTACTTCTTAAAAGCAATTAATTTATCCTACTGTTTGTTATAGATTTACAGTACTGTGTTTTAATATTGTTTTGACTAGCTGGGTTTCCAACACAGATTGGCCTATGAATGTGAATGGGAACATGAAGCCAAGTCAAAAGTGTTGATTTTTCTCTTTTTTTTTAAGAGCTGAGCAGAGAATTCTCACAAGTGAAGCAATAGCCAATTTTTTTTTACTTTGTTTAAAAATCATACAAACACAGTCTGTGTAACTTGCTGTGTTCCAGCAGAGAGCGTGTGTCTACGTACTGTGCATGTGTGTGCAGCCTGAAGACAAAAATAGGGTAACTCTATGCATTGTGTTTAAGAAGCAAAGATACGGCAAGTTATGAGTTATTACAGCTTGACTTAATAGAAAATGCTAGGAAATGGACTGGAGAGGATACTGTACCCTTGCTGGAAGATTGAGGATGGGAAGTTGGACAGAGGTACCTCTCCTGGACATGCTCTCTTAAGCATCCTGCACAGTTATTATTAACAAACTAATAAATACTGGTACAAAACTAGTGACCTCTACCAACACTAACTATTAAATTAGTCTTTAAGACAAACAAGAATTACCAGTTATTTTTAAGGAATCTAAGTTCTATTTTCCTCTGCCTTGGTGACTGGAAGTAAGGGTTACTAAACTTTCTTGAACTCAGCTGTTAAGCTAGATTTTTTTCCCCCATTTTGTTTCCTGTAGTCAGTTTTTACTCTGTTAGTATTGTAGTAAATCCTGCACGAGTGGGACTAGCAGCAAATGGAACTAAAAGGAAAAATACTTTATTCTCCTCCCTCCCACACTTCTGCCCCCTCTAGGTGCAGCTGGCAGTGGCTGAGGAAGAGGCAGAGCACTCAAAGTATAGAAAATCTTATTTAGTGCAGCACTGAAAAAATGCATGATATTTTCCTGACCTGTTTTTACCTAGCTTGTCTAAGAATATGATATGGAAATGCTAGTCAAATTGTGATAGAATTGGACTTGGAGAAACTTACTTGAGTACCTTTACTGTTTAAGAATTTCCACTTTTCTGTTATGTGCATGGTTTAATTACGTTTTTTACCAGCACTCCAGAGCGCTAGTCTGAAGTCTGATGTGGACATATTACAGTGGTTAGTCTGCAAGAGTTCCCTTTGCATTGTGGTGTGTCCCACTCTGCTCCTCTGTCAATGGCATGGGTATGTGAGGCTTGTTGAGGTGGCTGCTGAGAGGTTTTACTGTCTGACCTTTGTGATTTGCAGCTGTCTCGGAGGAACCTGCCGTGTCTTGCACCAGGCGATATCATCATAGAGACTACCTTGTGATGTTTGGGAGTGAGAAACGGCTATAAGAAACTATGCTTGCAGATGTCTGTCAAAATGAGCATGAGACAATGAATGGGAAAACTAAGCCTCAAATACCAGGAAATGGTGAAAAGGGGAGGGGGGGGAACCCCCTAGCTTCTATAATTCGTTGTTTTATGTCCATTTGCTGAAGCCACTGGCACAATTCAGTGTAATATAGGCACAGAATAAGCCTTTCCATTTAGGAGTTGTTCATTTCACTGGGTTGAGTCGGAATTAAGCTATTAATACAGCATATAAATGGGAAAGTTAGAGATGTATAGCTCAGTATGTTGGGGTTTTGTTCATTATTGTCTTGCAGGACCTGTTGCTTATAAAAACATTTTGAATTACAGTACACATGAATTGTAGTTTCTGGGGACTGAAAGCACAGGTTCCTGTGGAAAGAAATCGGTGGGAGAAACTGGTTACGTTTTGCATGTTTTGTTTGCCCTTGTTTAAAGCATGCCTTTGCGTGATCTTCAGGTACTGATGGAGATGGGGCTGAGAGTGGGGGTCATGAGGTGACTCTTCTAGTCCCAGTGGGGTGCACCTCTAATGCCAGAAGGCACTGGTGTGAGGGGCTGCCTGGGCAGCAACCCTGCTGTTATGGGGAGGAGGGGGAGGAGGCGGTGGTGTCCACAGCCGTGTCTGGTGCTGCAGCCGGAGGCCACCTTGCACAGAGCAGCACGGCATGGGTCTAGCCACGGACACCTCCAGAATGAGCACATGGGAGTTGTGGAAACCAGGGCTTCACAACTGTCTGTATGTTCAGTTATTACTTTGAAGGCGTAAAATGGCTTTGCTTTGAGGACAATAGAAATGTAACGTGAAAAAAAAAATCTTAAATTATTTAGCAGTAACGGGAAGAGCTATGTTTGGGTTTTTTTTTAAAACCCCAAAACATGAAGTATTTCCATACTGTAAAATACTATTTGTTTAATGGTATTTGAACTGGAATCGGTTTTGCATTTATCTAGCAGATAAGAATGTTTATTGTACTGGTGTGACCAAGCAATAAGCAAAACACTGGTCTAATGCTTGTTTAGCAGGAAATAAGTCATAACTTTGCAGCTTTTTTCATTCTAGACTGTATGATTACTTTCACTTTTAAAATTGATGCATTTCTATTTTAGCCGGTGAGAATCTCTTCTGTTCACCTTCATTCAGTCCAGTTAATTATTTTTGTTTTAGAATAAGTGTTAATTTTGATGTGCTTAGTGTTTTAAAACAACTGTCATTCTGTTGTTAACTTTGAGTGTTGGTTGCCCCTGTTCTTAAACATGACCCTTTCTCATAATATGCCATCAAAATGTTTCGGGCCTCAGAAATATGTTCTGTGTTTAGAATTGGTCTTTTGCCTAAGCTGAGAAAGGGAAGTCAGCAGTAGCTGAATCTTTCAAGGATTATTGAAAACTGCTGGAGGTGGCAAAAGATCAGCTGATTTAATAAAGATTCCATAATATTTAATGCCTGGAACTCTTGCCATGTTATATCCAAAAGTGAACTAAGAAATAATGAAAACTTAAGGATTGCAGCTACATGTAAAACCCTAGAGGTGCAATGAAGATTTGAAATTTAAATATTCTGCTAGTATTTCTATCGTCACCACCGAAACCAATTCAGAATTGAATTTGGAGGTCTGGTTGAGTTTCTCTGTATTTTGTTCAGTGTTGTATTTTGTGCCATTAGAGCACGATTTAGTTTATCCAGGGTGCTGAATCACTGGTGCTTCTTAAGCTTCCCTTTCTGGTAAGTGTCGTTTTCTTAAATTTTCTACCTTGTAAGAAAAGCTTGATACTCTCTTGTGATTTGAGGCTCCTTGCAGTCCAATTACTATATTTAATAACACATTTCTTTCAGTCATAAGGGTGCAGACTAGGAACAGGGGGGACATCAGTCATTCTTCTGCTTAGGGTAAAAAGATGGTTTCCTGCTGGAGAAGCGGGACTGCATTTTAAGCCATACGATCCCAAATATTCGTATCTGTGCCAGCTGTTTTAGATGTGGGAAATGCATGTGCTTCGCAAGGAATGAAGACCCACTTGGTTTCATACATTAAGTTGGGACTGCTGGGCCAAGTAAATGAGAACAATAAATCTAGATTTTAATTCAAGAAATTTTAATGTCTTCAGATACTTTAAGTGGTGTAAAAGCAATTTATTTCTTCTCTATTTTGTGCATATGTATTGTGCTGTACCATTAATTTAAACAGTCTGGATATAAAAATGTCTTGGTAGTGTGACATTCTTACTAAAATTCTGTGGGTATTTTTCAGGCAGAAAAAATGCTGACTATTTTGTTGTTTTTTGGAAATCATGCGTAATTATGTCATTTAACCACACAATAAGGCTTTCTGTGGTAACGTTTTAGATAAACAGGAAAACTCATTTTTTACTTTGTTTTCATTGCAGAACTGTCTGTCTTATTTTTAGTGAAAAGTTGTTTGATTATTTTCTTCAAAAATAAAACACAACATGTTCTGACAGGAAAAATACACCATTAGCAGCCTCCTAAAAGCTCTCTTTCAGCGTTGGTGCCTGTCGTAGCACATTTTCTCCGTTTTGGGGAAATACAGTGTTTTATGTCTGCCTGTGTTGCCAAGAAAGTGATGTAAATATAAGCCATTTACATAGCCCTAAGGCAGATGATTTCTTCATTAAGGGCCCTTCTCCAGGGGTATTTACAGGAAAGTTGAGATGAATACAATAGTGGTGGGAGGCAGATGTGGCTAAATTAAAGGACATTGGATCCCAGTATAGAGGCTCTCTTTCAGGAATTAAGTGGCCCTAAATTGCGGTTGCTTCATCCCCTTGCAGTGAGGAGCTGCTTCACTCTGAATGGAGCCTTTATGCGGGCGTTCGTTGCTGTTTAATAGAAGTGCAATAGCCTTGCCCTGTACAGGAGTTATCTTAGCAGTCCTAAATGTCCCACACAATAAAATTGCACAACAATTTGCCAGTTTATTCAAGGCAAAAAGCACAAAAAATTGTTATTGGGAAATACATCTCATACTTAATCCTCGGAGATATTTTTATTCTGCCTTTGCATTCTGTAGCAGTGGGAGATGAGGGATCGAGGGCAGGGGGAGGTTTGCTCCATCACAGAGTTCGAGCTGTATTGCACATATTGGGCTGCAAGTCTGGGCAGACCCAGACCTTTTCTCAGCTTACCCTGAAGCTCATTCTTGTTGATTCTGCTTTTTTGACCAGACTCTTGCATCTCCTTTATTGAAGAAAAAGGTGATATTGCAGGTAGCCTAGGATGCCTCTGCATGGACCTGAGCATCCGGCAGAATAAGCAGATGTTTCCGTAATGACAAAGTTGGATATCAACGCAATGTCTACTGTACTTATTTCAGAAAGAGTGGAAGTAGAAGGGAAACCAAAAGCAACTGTTAAACAAGAGAAAGATAGTAGTAAAAGAGAGTTATACAAATCTTAGGGCATTGGAGGAATTAGGGTGGAACAAAACTCTCCGAAGTACTTGGTGCAAAGAAAAACAGATTAAAAGGTTTGTTTCATCCATCGGGAAATTTACTCTGTTGACTCTGCCTGAGGAAGCTGTAGCTGTGTCATTTGTGGGAGAGAGCAGTAATTCATGTAAGAGAAGATCACTGCCGCGTTCAACTTCTCATTTTTCCTCAGTAAACCAACCTTGAAACTTCTGCTTGTGGAAAAACTTGTCAAAACTCATCACCCTAAACTGTGAGAAGAGGTATGACTCGAAACTTAGTCACCTCCTGCGCTGGACAAATGGCAGCGTTGGCTGAGACCTGTGCTCTGATGTTGTTTGGATTTCTTTGTTTTGGTTTGGGGG
>VZSC01047435.1:1818033-1867562 GCA_013398225.1 Steatornis caripensis
TTTTTTTTTTCTTCTTTAAGCTAGTCCTGTAACTGCAGTCACGGGAGGCAAATGCAGGCCTAAATAGATCCTGTCTCCTGGTTTTCTGAGGTAGTGTTGGTGACTTTTGTTTCAAAGGAAGAGCAAAGCTTTAGCAGCTGGGGAGTGAGGGTTTTTCTCCGCTGCGACTTCGCGCCTCAGTCACCTGGGGCAGCGCGAGTCTCTGCGCCCTCGAAGGGTGCCTGGAGGGAGCACAGAGGCTTCCCGGGAGGGCTGGGGGGGTCTTTCTCTCTCCTGCCCTTCCCAGGGGATTGTGTATAGCTGACGTGGTAAGGCAACGCACCAATTTTATCTTGAACGTGTGGTGTGGCAGAGGGAAGGGTGCAGGAAGCTGTGAGAAGTGACTTTTTAGGTCTTTGAGCCTTGGTAAGCTGTGAGCTGTGTGTAGGTTAGCTAATTCAGTAGGCAGTGGTGGATGGTAGACAGGCAATGGAGATAAACGTAGGTTAGAAAGATAATTTCATTATAGTTACAGAGGTCTGTGAGAGGACAGGGGAAAATGCTTAGCGCTAAAACTACACTGAAGTCCCTCAGAAGATAAGCTGGAGTAGCTGAGACCAAGACTGACTTTTGGTTTGTCTGCAGTCTGCTGTGGGGCACTCTGGGGGCACACCTGTGGTCACGTCAGTCTACCTTGTGGCCGTGTCAACCAAGTAGTATTCTGGGTGGCAAAATTGTATTAATTCACTACCTAATTTGTATAACCTGTCTGATAAACTATTTATTTCATAAATTTAAAAATGCAGAGAAAATGAAGCATTTTTCTTACAATGTTAATGTGGGTTTTTTGGGTTTTTTTAAATCAACTGGATCACTGGATGACCCATGGCCTTTGGCATGCTGCTTTGGCTCGTGCTGCAGCATTTATACAACACAGTTAAGTAATGTAGCTGTCTGAGTAAGTCATGGGTTTGATTCTATAATGTATTTTGCTTTCATTTCATGTGTTCAGAGTAATTTTTATTAGGAAAAAAATAGATTAATCTCTGAGTGGAGTGGCCAGTGAAAGCAGCACTAGTGTATTTTTATGAAAGATTCACAGTATTTGTAGTTAATTGGAAGGATGCTTCTGGGAAGTTTATTAATGTGTAGGAGGACAAGATTACCCTGATGTTTCAAAGAGAAAATATTTCTCATTAAAGACTGAGACTTTTATTGTGTTTATGAAAAGGGAGTTTTCTGTGGGAGAATAGCTTTTTCTGATGTGGTGATTAATTTGATTAATTTGGGTTTCATTTTTTGTCACAGCATTCATTGTGGGACAGATAATGGACGGTTAACAGGAAGGTATTATCTGTAGCACCGGCAGGACAGATAGTCTTTGAGAAGGGTGAAATACATATGTTATTGCAAGAAAAAAAGTAACACATTTAGTTGGAATCTTACTTGAAGTATGAAAGTGTTAGAAATAAATAGGATGCATGGGAATGTTCTCCTTTCCTTGTCCCCCCCCCCCCCCAAACAAGTGTTCAGGTGTCCCCATCCACACTCGTGTTAAGTCAGTTACTGTGCGTGTTTCCCAAACAGCCTCCCCTTAGTGGCCAGAATCTCCATCGTAAACTGAAGCAATTGAGATTTTCTCCTAACCTTTATGATAAATATATCAATAGACTTGGAGTGCCACAACTTAGACCCCTGTACGCAAGTGCCACTGCATGTTACTTAAACTGATGGCGTGTCTTTGCTTGCATTTGAAGTGGTTAGGGTTAAGTCAAACCTAAGCATACACAACTAACACTTTTTTCTTACAAGGTTGTGTCATAGGTTTTATAATTTCTTAAGGCATAAAATGCAGTCTTAAGGTAGAATTTCTCTGAAGGTAATTAATTATTAATTTTGATCTTGGGAGTATATAAGTAACGTGATGATTAGAGTTCATTGCTCCAAATCTTCAGTACATAATTTATTTCTAATGCTGTATGCGAGATACTCTTTCATCTTGTTTGATTTTTGACTGCTCAGATGCCTATATTAGCTTTGAAGAAGCAATGCTGTCTGGTATGGAGAAGAGTCAGTGTAAGATTTTTATCAGCAAAACAGAGGCTCCACGTGCCAAGTAGCAGTAGCCCAGCGTAGCGACTGGTGTGCCAGTTTTTGGCTCCTTCAGCCTAATGGTGATGGCACAAGTCAGAGCTGTTCATATATTTAGAAAATGAACTTAATATTGTTTGGGCTTATACCTGGAGTATTTCTAGAGTATATTGCAGAACCATTTCTTTTAAAGGAATAAAAATTTTAGAAGTGTTATAATATCAAAAATAATGGCAAGAACAATGGAGACTTGAATATATTGGAACACCTAAAAGTTAATGTTTTGTCAGCTAACATCTAGCATTAATACTTGGTACTGATCCTGCTTGAAACTGCTATGATTTTGGTTTAGAGCTTTACTTTCTTTTTGCTTAAATTGTACTCAGTGTCATCTTCAGTTATGAGGCTTGTGTTCACAGAGAAGGTGGACTTTATTACTTGCTGATACTGTAAAATGAAGCTGTGTTCTGGACAGTATTTTTGTGTGTGTGTGTCATTGCTGAAATCATAGTTTGACTTTGATTCTGTTTTTCTGGCTGTTCCGTTGCATATTCTTTCTTTCTTTTTTTCCAGAGCTATTCAACAACTAAGATAAAAAATCTCAAGTTAAGTGTTTAGTTCATTTGGTATCCATTCGGAATTTGTTTAATGTGAATTTAAGATTAATAACCTGCTCTGTTAGCTGGCAAAAACCAGTATGGCCTGTGCTCTCTTAAAGAGAGTATGCTAAAGTGAACCAAGAGAGGCTTTTTACCTAGTGTGAGTTTCTTTGATTAAAACTGTTTTGCTTTGCTTTGATCAATTTTTAAACTTCAATTAGCTACTGTTCTGAAGTACGCACAAACTAACAAAATGTTAGTGACAAAAATGTTAACTTCTTACACACTCCTTTTTCTTCATTTTGCTAGTTTTGTTATACAAGGCAAAGATAAATTAACGGATGAAGCATAAAAAGTGCTGGAAGAAAGTGTGTCTGCAAAAAATTGAAATTGGCAAAGAAGGATTTAGTAGAAATTGATTTGTATTGTGGCTGCTGTCAGTGTTTTAAACTTACCTTTTGTTTCTGCAAAACCTTCAAATTATGAAATATTTAGCTCTGAGGAGGCTATCTCCCCGAGTTCTTAATCCTCAAATTAAAGTGACTTACTATGGTCTCGTTAGAATTTTGTGGCAGAGCAAAAAAGTGAATTCTTTCTGAAAAATGTAAGTGGGTGGATGAGGGGGTGGTTGTCTTGAAAACCAAAGCAAAACACTCTTAAGGCCTTCCTTACTTGCCATGGAAAAATTAAAAAAAAAAAAACCAAACCCAAAACAGCAAAACAAAACTGTCCATGCAACTGTTCCTCTTTTACCAGTTATATTTAAAGAGGAATCAGTTTGAAACGTAGACTTACAGATGTAGTCCTGTACTCTGTAGTACCTAATCAGTGGTGTCTAATGGTATCTAAGTGGTAGCTAGTACTGGTGTATGGGTTTTATATATTTTAGTTTTGTTCATTGGGCAGATTTTTTTAACTATAGTGTGTTTCACTGTTTTATCCTAAGTAGTAAGTTAAACTCTCATCCTGCAGAAGTCTACGTTTATGTTAACTCTACCAAGGTATCTTCTGAATTTAGTATTACTAACCATTATACCAGTTAGATGTATGAGCTTGCAGCACTAGTTGTTTTTCCTTTGTCTGTTAGCTGCTTGTTTTATTGTCTTATAAGGGAATGATAAAATATGTTTTTATATAAAATATACCATATTGATGATGATAAACATGAAAAAGGCAGGCATTTTGGGGGGCTAGTAGAGATCTTGAATCTATTGTATTTTGAATTGATTTAGATCTTGAGTTAGTAGTGAATTTTAAATAATAGCTTTACTGAAATGTCTTTCACAATCACACTATATTAATACTATGTAGTTGGGCTTGAGGTTGACAAATGCATTCCATCTTCAAGTTTTGGAATAGCATATCACGAGTGAAAAATGAAATAAAATGTTTGAGGTGCCGTTTGCGTATTAAGCCAGTGGCCTGAAGGGGTTTTGTGCCTTTCTGGGTGTCTCAGTCATTTTGATGGTATACTCCTTGTAATTTTGTGAAAATATACTCTGTTGAACAGGAGATATCCAGAAAGTCTTGCATTAATTTGCTTTTGTTTTTGCTCTTTAGACAGTGCCCTGTTATAAACTAAAATCACACATTCCTTAGTGTAAACTGATCGTGTTCCCAATGGAAATTTCAGGAATACTTGTGGCTACTTTCAAAATGTGGAAATCTATTTATATTTTTTCCACTCTTTTTTTCTTCCTAGGTTTTGGCACTGATTGCATTCATCTGCATAGAGACCATCATGGAATGCTCCCCTTGCGAAGGCCTTTATTTCTTTGAGTTTGTGAGCTGTAGTGCATTGGTGGTTACTGGAGTTCTGTTGCTTATGTTCAGTCTAAATCTTCACATGAGAATACCACAGATCAACTGGAATCTTACTGTAAGTTCATACAAACCCTCACTCTGTTACAAGTAGCTGCAAATCTGTTCTTAAATTTGGTCTTTGAAATTTACTTTCTACTGTTTAAGATTATGTATGAGAGCTCTTTATGCTGAGTAAAGTATACATTTTACTTATATTTATTCTGAATACTAACAGCAGAATGAGCTTTGAGATGTAACAGGATTAAACTACATTAAATAGACCTAAAATTGTCTTCTGGTAGATTCTTTTTGGAAGGAGAAACTTCCTGCTAATGCCAGCAATTACTGTTTGTGGATGAAGTGGATAAAAATGAAGTCTGTAGTTACTTAACTTTGACAGATGCTGTATTTACAGTAGCCCCTTGTTCTCTCTTAAGCTGTTTTGTTTGTATTAGGACAGCTGTGCTACATGTATTTTTTTACACAGATTAATACAGTCATGGGGTAGTAGTGTAAAAAATCATATGCTTTCTGTGAAAATCAGGTGTTTTGAATTGCTTACACACATAACTATTAAACATTGACTGGCAATGCTTAATGTGTTCTAGAATACAAGAAGTTTTAGGAAGGGAACTGCTGGCAGTGCGCATTCCTTTTGTACAAGTCTCTATTTCCATGCTGTATTAGGAGTTAAACTTTCAGATTGGGTTGCGTAAACACAGGTCACAAAATCAACAGTTAGTCACTCTAGCAAAAGATCTGTCAGCTTCAAGGACAATATTTATATCAACTTCTGTGGGCAGTGCAGATACATGTGTCTATGTTCTGTTTTATTTTATAACAGTAATTTTGTGAGTACTGTTGGAGACCAATCCCAGAGATTTTGAGGCTTCTGTGTGATTTTTTTTTTATAATTTGTTTTTAATGTAATTTATTAATGTTTCAATTTGCACATTTGCAGTAACTGTTTATAAGCCTAAATGACTTGTCTAAAATGAGACTGGAATATGGAATTAGATGATCTGTTGTACCCTCGGGATACGTGATCTATTGAGAAACTCTTCTTGAGTACTTAGTAGATAGATTAGATGGACTGAGAACTGTGACTGGCAACTGTAAATGGGGGAGATCCAGGTGGCTTGCAAAACAAAACCAGTTGAACCACTGGAATGTTACTGGGTTGTCTTGTCTTTGCTCCTTTTGTCTTCATTCTGCCAGTATTGTCACCACTTGTCTTCGTAGCAGCTGAAAAGCAGCAGCTGCAGAGAGACGGTAGTCTCCGTTTCTGTGGCCAGCTTGCTTGTTTAATGAGCATCACAACAGCCTGACAGCTGATAACAACAATTGATGACCGTATTTTTATACCACATAGTTCTGCACGTGCTAGTGGGATGTATAAGTGCATGATAACACGTGTGTGTAAGTGCATCAGTGTCACATAAAACACATGATGGTTTTGCTGATGATGCGTGTGGTTTCACAGTGAATACTAGATCTAGTTTATGTTCAAAGTAAGTTTGACCAAGACTGTTTGTCAAGAAACCACGGAGTGGTATGCATAGTGTCCATGACTGAGCTGAAGTTGTATCTCTGGAAGAGTCAGTTTAATGACTTTACATACCCTTCATTCTGTATGTCTGCCTTTTGTTCTATTGTTGAGCCATGTGGCACACTTACTACCTACAAGAACACTTTGACACTGTGTTGAACATGCATAAGTACAGAAGTCTAAATGCAGCTCTCTGCCTTTCCCCCTAAATAACGCAGTAGATACCAGTGTGTAACTGGTAGGTCCTTTTGGCCACTGTGACTTCTTACGGTACTTCAGTGACAAGAATTGCTGCTTTGAGTTCCTTGCCCCTGCATAGCGCTCTGTTAGAG
The DNA here is from genome assembly GCA_013398225.1 of Steatornis caripensis. NCBI lineage: Eukaryota > Metazoa > Chordata > Aves > Caprimulgiformes > Steatornithidae > Steatornis > Steatornis caripensis. Next base: position 1,824,387 of record VZSC01047435.1, read on the forward strand.
ATCTTTAGAGAAAAGAGGGCTTAAAAATCCAACCAGCTGTGGTGGGGGTGGGTTTTTTTTGTTTGGTTGGTTTTGGTTTGTTTGTTTTTTTTAAAAAAGTTAAGTATATTGTTTTTTAGGGCAGTGGTCATGCTCTGAACTTCTACCTAAACAGTGTGGAGCAACATGACATGATTGGAGTTCAATCTGAAGGGCAAATGGAATTCACTACAAATAGTTCTGCTTTAGTTCGTATTGTCAAATGAACAGAGGTAGAAGTAAATTGTCATGATCTCACAAGCTGCATTCTTTTAGTTACGTACTGCAGATTAAATGCTTCTTCCATGGTTGTACCAAAGATCTCTAACAGAAGTGAAAGGAGAACTGGAAGCTTCTGACTTCCATTAACTGAAGAGACCATCCTTCTTCCTGGTATTCCTTACTGATTTTAACAATAATTAGTCTGATAGGACCATTACTCTGAGAGGAGTGTGGGAGTACATTAATTATTCAGATAGCTGTAGTCTGCTGTTGCATGTACAGAGTGGAAGATCGAAGGCTGCTGATAAAACACCTATGGGAGATACTTTGCCAAAGTTCACAGTAAATTTAAGAATCTAGAGTTGTGGCTGAATGGTTTTTTGGCTTATTTTGGCATTTTATTCTGTGCAATTTAGATGTATATTCGTATTATTATTTGTCTCTTTCAATATTTAGTACTTCTCTGTGTTTTGATGGTTATTTTGATAATTTTGCAGCCTCTGTATATGGCAGTTATCACAGAAGTTGCTTTCTGAACAACAGACTTGCACACTCCTGAATGCTTTAGGAGGAAGTTACTCTTGCTTATGTATAAATTCATTAATATGCATGCTCTAAAAAAATAGTATGACTTTGTAATGGATATTTCCCTTGTGAAAAGTCTCAGACTTTGCTTTTAGAAGCCGTGTGAGAAGAAAAGGCTGTTACAGTGCTTGAAATACTTTAATGGTCTTAAATTTAGGAATAAGTCTTTCTTTAAACACAGCACTTGCACAAACTTCCTAGGAACATTTTAAACCATTTGCTTTCAAATGATCCTGTATATTAGAAAGTACCAGGCCATCAACTGCTGTTGTCCAACACAGGATTGTTTCCTGTAGTACTTGCTTAAAATTAGGTTTCTTTATAATGCACTATGGATATTGTCTGATGTCCACTGTCCCTGGTTGGAATGAAAATGTGGATTAGTACATACTAGCATCTATCAAATAAGCAAATTTACTAAATTTAAAAATATGTATATTTTTAGCCATTTGGGGAAAATAACTTTTTGATCCTAATTAGACATTTGTCAACCATTTTGTCATTTTCCTGAGGTAAACATGAAAGAAACATGGAGATGGTGAGGCTAGAAAAGAACCTTGCTTGAATGTGTTGGAAAGAGGCGGGTCTGTTACAGTAAGATGAAAGAACAGTTGCTTGTCTGTGTTGTGCAGCACTATCAATATTATGCAAAAATGCAAAAGCTGGGGAACCTGTCAGTGGAAATTTCCATTTGCTTTATGCTTCGCAGCTCAAAAGGAGTCTATTCTGCAAGACTAGCAAGTGACATAGGGGAATGAAGAGCATGCCACAGCAGATATTGCTGTTTAACTGATGAGCCACTGCTTTGAAATGTTTGTTTTCAGAGTTAACTAATGAATGTTTGCTATCTATAATTTTGTGTTTGGCTAAATTACCCTTTTTTTTTTTTTTTTTTCATTATTTGAATCTCATGTTTTCTACAGGAAGAGCTCATGAACTTGCAGCCAAACTGTGTGCATGACATGGCCCTCTAGAAGTAGGCATGGGGTGGGAAAATTACAGAAGTAATTTTGGTCTTCTGGTGAATTTGCATATGGTTTGCCAGGCTTTCTGACAATTACTGTCACTGCAGAGTGGATCCACCGTAATGCTGCAGTACCTTTTTTTCAGGGCTGACAACTGAGGTGGCTTGGGGACGGGGGAGAAGTGATGGCAAATAGCTGAGAATACTGAAATTTGACAGTGTCTCTTGGGTGAGAGTTTGTATGATGAGAAAAATTTTGAGTCATTACAGATGTAAATCGCTGCCTAATCAGCCAGTAGAATGGACTATTTCTGTCTGTGTAGGAAAAAAATCTTCTAATAGATTTTGACCAGTGATTTTTTTCTTACAAATTTTTTTAAACATCCACTGGTAGTTATTTGGTGTGTGTGTGCAGGTTTGAATGCAGTTTTTTGGCCTAGAGCATCCTCAAAGATGAGGCACAGAACTGAGCGCAGCACAAACTTATTAGCCTGGACTCAGTCCCAGGGAACCGCTGCTACAGGTAGGAAACTTTGAGCAGTCAGGTGTGTCTCTTAGAAGACACAGATCAGTGGTTGTATTTTGTGCTGCCTGAAAACTTAATTTCATCATCTTTGTCAGGGTTGGGGTTTTTTCAGTTGTTGCAGCAATGAAATGTTGTGTACAAGCAACTGACACTTGAAGTAGTTGGCAGAAAATTTGATGCGGTGCCAGAATGACAAACTGTCTTATGCCAGCATTGGCTCTGAGTGTAATTACAAAGCTGTAGTTCAAAGGCCTTCACAGGGCAATCTTGGGGTTTCTTTAAAATTTATTTTTTCCCCTTCTATTTTGAAAAAACATCTTGGTTTTCTTTGGCTTGCTTAGCTGCTGAATCAGAAATTAAGGAAGTCATCCTTCACTTTCATGTTTACTGCTGTCAAAACAGCAATATCTATTGAGGATAAAAAAAGTATTTTATAAATTTAAAAAAATTGTCAGAATTATTTTCCTCTAGGTTAGTACTTTTCATTTGCTATAGCATGGTGTAAATGATGCATTATTCTGTAAGAAATACAAACACAAGTATTAAATATTACCTGGTTTGGTAGTTATTGCTAGTGAGGTCTGTTGCTTTGTGACAGTAACTGCTGGTCCTGGCCGTGTACAGGACTGCTTTTTGGAAAAACATGCAGGGAAAGCAGTGAGGAGTAGCTAAGAAAGAAACGAGAGGGAGATAGGTGATCAAGAAACCAAAATGACACAGGGATTGTAGAAGCATTCATTCAGGAATGTGTTTTGTCACTTACAACAGAGTTACTAAATCTAAAGAGCTTGTATTCCAACTCAAAAATAGAAATAGTAATAAAAACATATGAATCTTGGTTTTGAGGCCATTTCTTCAAAATCATAGCTTGTCCCTGACCTGTCAAAGAACTGACTAAGGTTTTGAAAGTCACTTGCGTTAATTCAGGGTTTTTTACATACTTTTCTTGAGATACTGGAAATAGACCTGATTTCCAGCCGGACACCTGAGACAGATCGAGATCGGTGCGCCTGAACAGGAGCACCTGCAGACGAACGCTAGAGACCTCTGGGGGCTGCTGTGTGTGATGTGGGACCCACGGGGACCTTCAGCTCTATGTGAGGGCTGGGCGGCGTAGCCACACGCTGTGAGATGGGCACTGAGATACCTCTGTTTGCACAGCATGAGTCAGCCCTCTGGGTCACTAACATATTTCTGAAACCATGGGTCACAAACTGCTTTATTAGGGGGAAGCAATGCCTATGTGAATCTTGGAATAGCAGAGCCTGGTGTTTGAATAAAGGCTCCCGTACTTATGTAAGCCTAAATAAATGACAAAAAACAGACGGGAATTAATGCTCATACAGTTAATTTGGTTCTTTCTACCTACGACTTAGTTTTGCTTGGGAAAACTTGTTTCCATTTTCAATTGAAATACTTCTACAATGTTTGATAATATGATTATAGAGTAAAATTATGGGAGTTTGACCTGAGGTGCTTGGTTTAAAGGACTGACTGGTATGTTTGTAAACTTTTGAGGAAAAGTTCCCAAGTCTTGCAAGTAAAGTACTGGTTGTAGGAAAAACCGGAAGCATTGTATGGATAAATAAACAAATAAAATCAATAACCACACTCCTTCTCCCTTCCCCTGCCAACTGAAAAACAAACCACCAAAACCCAAACGGAGCTAAAAGGAAATGTTACTTCGAGTTCGTTCTTTTTGTGAAACATAACCTGGACAGCAGCAGGCCACTAACTTCTGTCACCTTTTGTGACCAAGTCAAGCTGTTGAAATGTGCAGGCTTCTTTTCCAGGTTACATTAATTTAGCTGCCTTCAACTCAATCTAGATGTAAACTCTTGGATTTCAGAAAGCAAATGACAAAAGCAATCACCAGTTTAAGTGTCATATTTTTATCTAAATTACAATTGCAACATGACACTGTCTCCTTTTTAAATAGTCCCTGGTCACTTGTGCAGTCTCATACTTCACCATGAAATACAAGATACAAAGGCAGAACATGTATTTTGCTTGAATGTCTCTTAAAAATTTGCATGTGTGAAGTCATGGAGAGCGATGGGTGAAGGCACAGGGTATTACTGATGCCTCTGAGCATCAGAGCCAACTCCTGGTAAGGTACCAAACTGGAGAACTAAACAGAAGCTTTTGAAGCTGATGTGCCTTGCAGCTTTCAAGAGTTAATGGGAGTTTTCAGGTCTGTTAACAGACCTCCCATTCATAGCACCACTTCAGCTTCTTCACCCTCATTAATCCAGGAACCATACCTGCCCAGACCCTTAGAAACAAAAGACTGTAGGATACTGTCTGCTTTTCTTTTCTAGAGTTTCCCACCGTTAATGCAGAATCAGCAGAACAAAAGCCTCACCCTTTTATTAGTATAAAATGTTGTTTTAGCATAAACCTATCTTCCTCCACAAGATGCCTCCTCTACCTTATGCCCCTTCTGAGACGGACAGATAGCTGGTGATGGCAGTAGCAAATATCTGTCCTTGGATACTCTCCTTTGGACTAATAGGACCATTGGTGACTGAACAGAATGACTCGCAAATAACGAGCAAGTGACCAGAGTCAGTCTTTCCTGTCAAATAGTTTTGGAAAGGAGAAAGGGAGCAGCAGCAGTCTAGAGTAGATTTGATTCAACTCATAGATTTTTTTTTTTTTATTCTGTGTTATGGATGGCAACTTTGTACAGTATTTTAATGCACAGCATACTGTCTCATGAGGTTACTGTAATTTCAGCAGAAATTCTTCTATCTGTGTGATGTGGTTTTTACTTTGTCTATAAATATAATAGCAAGAACTTTCCTGCATCGTGGCCAGATTTGAAACGGCTCATCTTTTTTCAGTTATTTTATTCTTTTTATTGTCACAATTGTTTATTTTCTTTTACGTGGAAAAAAGCTACGTTGTTTTAGGGGGTGTGCTTTTCTTCTTGAATTCTTGCTGTAGTTCATTCTCTTTTGTTTCTGCTCTGACTTTGTCCAAAACCATTGTATTTTTTCTTTTCTTATCTTTCTGCTCATAGTAGTAAGTACCAAATTTTGGATTAAAAATCTCCACCGATACTTGCATCTGTGATGTTACCATTATATGACAATATTATTGATAAGTGTCATTGCTCCTTAAACTCCAAACAATCTGATCTGTGCATATGAAAGATTGTGTTAGTTTTAGCTTTTTAAGAAGCCTTGTTGTATGAATGTGAATCAATTATTAATTGCATTAGAAGGTTTTGACCTAAACAGGGAAAATGAAATGGCAGAAGCAAATAAATTTGAGCCTCAAGTTGAAGTCAATTCTTTAGATTTGAATTGTTGGATTCTTTGCAAGGACAAATTTGATGTTATTTGTAAAGAGTACAGTAAAATACCAGTGATGATGACAAAGTTTCTAACATACTTATATCTTTGGTTTCCTGGAAAAATCATAACAAAGGCATCAGCAGTCTAATTTCAGCAGTATTTCATATTCTGCAGTATCTCAGACTTCTTACAAGCTGCCTGCAAATCAATTTGTAGCATGGAGATAGCTGATAATGTCTGTCATGTTGTGGATAGGTCTAAGGTATCTCGCTTATACTATTCTCCTTTGGCAAGATGGTCAAGCTGACAGATTCAAAAAGTCAGAGGTCAGCAGGATTAATAAGCACATCTGACACCATAAATCATAGACCACTTAAAGTACTAAGAAGGTACAAAATGTGTGTCTGAAAAAAACCGTGATCTGGATTATAAGAAGTGAAAAGGTGGAATATTACATCTTTGGTTCGTTGTTCTGATGGCTAGTTCCCTTACAATTAAAACTTACTTCATTTTAAGTATGAGTTTTTGTCTTAACTTTGCAGCTGTTAATTTTGTTACACTACTAATTTTGTTGTGCTTTTCTATGTTAAACTCTTCAAACAGCTAGTATTTTCTCATTATTTGAACACTGGAGTCTTCATGTACACATGAATATTCAAAGCAGTGTAGGTTCTTTGATTCATACTGTGAGAAATTTTCTTCTCCTTTCAAATAACTTCTGTGGCTCTTCTCTGTACCCTGCCCCAATTTTTCAACATACTTTTAAAAATGTGGATACCGGAACAGGATGCAGCATTCCAGTGTCCCTTGCAAAGGTAAGATTACCACCTTACACCTATCATGTCCACATGTCCAAAGGAATGTATAAGTGCTTTTTCTCCTTTTTTTTGTGTCATGGCATCACATCTTGAGATGCTTACCTACTGTAATTACTAAGTTCTTCTGAGTTATTTATTCTAGAATTTTGTTTCCATTCTGTAGGGCTTTTCTGTAGGTGGCAAATGTACTCTGATAGTGAAATACACAACTTGACCTTGGGTTGAACTAATTTTTAGATTTTTTTCTGATTATTCAAGAGCATAGCTGTTCTCTCCTCAGTGTTTAGTTTCAGCATTCTTGGTGACATACCTATGTTTACTCTAGAGACTTGATGAAAATGTTGAATACTGTTGAGTCTGTTATCTGTTGTCCTATATAGTGAGACTTCCCCTCTAGTGAGAAAAAGTTTGTGCAGATGAGAGCCACAGCTCTTGTTGATAATCCCCGCAGCACGGTTAGAGCTGCTAAGCTCAAAGTTGGCGAGGAGGATACTTGGAGAAATTGTGAGATGCCATTTATTTTCCAGTATCTCTATTTCTTAACTTTATCTCTGCAAAGCAAGAAGTTATATAATTTAAACAGTGATAACTATTTAATGAAATTCCAATTTTGTTTGATGTCATTAAGTACCAGATAACATCTGTCTCAGTATCATCAGTAAACTTGAACAGAGATAAAAAGTATCTCTAATTATACACTGGCAGGGTGAAAAGATGGTTGGAGTTTGAGACCCATAATTTGCTTTTATTTCCTTACTGTTTCGTAAGGCAGTTTGGGTCTTGCTGGACTCATGAAATCTGAAAATGTGGCTGTAAATAGCAATGAGCAATGGAAGCCTCTCAGATTTCTTGGGAAAGTCTCCCTTTTAGATGAGGATCAGACCACAGTGATACATGATGCACTTTATCCCCAGGTATGCTTAATTTTGATAACCAGCTGTTGCTGAGTCAGTGCCCTCAACATAGATAGTTTTCCCTGTGAATAATACAGCGCCAGGAACAACAGAAAGTAGTTTTACAATTACTTTCTAAAGCATTCTCCAGTCATGGCTAGAAAAACATGTGTTGGGGGTGGCTGGATGACAATGGTCTTTCCAAAGTCTTCGTGCTGTGTAACTGGAACACAGTCATAGGATTCATACGCAGGGAATAAGCTTAGATTTGTATCTTCAGTTTTCCTACAGTGTTCTTACGGCACTTCACAAGATGCACTTTTGGGAAAAATAAAATGAAACTTAAAAAAAAAAAAACATACTTGTAGTAAGTGGAGGAACAGGAATTGAGCCTGGCTTGCATGCGAAAGAAGAAAATCAAGTAGAACAAATTTGTTCTTGAATTCTAGTTAGAGTGGTGATGGGATTTTTTTTAATGGTGGGAGTTGGCATGTTCGGTGTGGTTTTGTTGGTTTTTTTTTTCTTCAAGTCAGAACCGCAAGTTGCACAGCAAACTTGTATACAAGTTTTCTTTCCACCCCTTTTGGCTATGATAGTATTCACCTCATGGTTTTCATGTTCTTTCAGGATATTTGTGCTGAACTGCCATTTCCTGATTCTTCTACACTCCTCCTTGCTCCCCTACTTCACCTATTCATTCAGTTATCACGATAGTCTGTTATTTCCTACATCTCTGTAGTGTATGTATAGTGCAGTGTACATACGCATCAAATATTTTTAAAAACTGTAAAAGATGCCCCGAGTAACATACTGAACAGCTAGTCCTTAATGAATATAGCACTTTGTTTCTTCTATTATTTTAAAGTTCCAGCTCTTAATATTTTTTTCCTTGAGTCTGATCAGATAGTCTTGTATTGATATAATTATTCTTGTGCTAATAGATGCCATTCGGAATTCTTCCTTATGTTCCAATGATATGTTAATGACCCTGCTTTATGTAAGGCATGGCAGCATAATCATCTGAACACTGAGCGACATACACAGCATATGCATAACTGAATTGCATGTTGCCTGTCGTTTTTATGTGCTTGGAGCAAAGCAAGAATTTTCCCTGAATGTAGGTGCCTCTGGGGTGTTGCTGTGCGTATGTTCTAAAATGCCTGCTTGAAACATCAATTTTATGCAATAAATAGATAAAAATCTGGGTATTCTCACAATATGGGCAGCTGTTATTTATAGAAATAGCATAGGACATGGAGTTTTCTACAGTGAAGGCCTCGAAGAATTTGTAGAAAAACTCATGACTCTTATCTGGGCAGTGCGTGGAGTGCTGTTGCAATGTGAAAGAGAACAAGGGGTTCCTGGAGTGCTGAAGGTTGACATTCAGGTTACTTCAGCGTCAGCTGAGGTAGAACAGCTTTACTGCTTGTTTATACTGACAGTACTTTTCTAATAAACCCAGTAGAAATAGAGGTAATGCATCCGGAATATACACTGGTGCTTTATGTGTACATGGTGTTTGACCAGTTCCCAGACTAATGAACACACATGCTACGTTTCCTGTGTAAAAAACTTTGCCTTCTTTTGTGTAAGTGATAAACTGCATATGAAGTGGGAAAGTAATGCTGTAGTTCTTGTTCTAACCTTCTTCTGTTTCATCACTTCTAATAAAAGCAAGCAAAGAATCATTGTTTAGTAATGCTAATGAATTTATTTTTTTAGGATCTGGTCAACACTGGACTCAGCACTTTCTTCTTTTTCATTGCCTCTGTAGTACTTGCTGCTTTAAACCATAAAACTGGAGCAGAAATTGCTGCTGTGGTAAGAATTTGAACTTCTTTATGTATGACTCCTACCTTCTATTAAAACTAAGAATAACTTTTCCCTTGTGTTCATTGAATACTCCTGTTGCCTTTGCCATGACAATTTACTTCTATTTGTACAGCCATAAGCTAATTCTGATTTAAAAATATTGACATCTTTTGAGTTGTTTGTATTAAGGCTTGAGGCAAGAACAAACGGAAAAATGACTTGCAGAGAACGCTTTAACAGTTGCCCTTGCCTTGCTTCTTTTCCTATAGCTAGCTTAGATGATACAGCTCTATATTGCAAGCCTACAGGAAAGATAGGGCCAAAAATTCACAAGAAATTGGAGCTGCTTACACATCATTTGCTGAACTCTTCTTGCTCACTACAGGTAATTTTTGGTCTGTAGAGTGAGTATAGTAGCACTTCAAGATTTAAATCTAGAACACTAAGGTCAAGCAAATTAATTTTGTGCTTGAGTTGGCAACTTTTTATTTTTCCCTGCCTCAAACCTGGGCATTGAAAATCACACAACAGTTCTGCAGAAGCATATAGGAAGAATTGCAAATTAGCTCCTTCTCCCAGCTGATGGTCTGGACTGGCCATCTGTTCTTCTGTAATTCATTCACTATTATGTGCACCCTGAGGAATGAACTGTTGGATGAAGAGCTGTATTCTTCTTTACAAGAGTTTCTGCCATTGAAGTTGCATTGCAGGATTTAATTGTCATGTTTATAGATAAAGAACATTGTTTTTCTGGGATCATTATCTTGGTTGCTTTTGCAGATTCTCTAGCTCATTGAAGAAGAAAAACATCAATTTTACAGGCCGTGATGATTTGTCAGTGGAAATAAAATCAAAACCTAAGCTTCTGAGGAATTTGTTGTGAAACTACTATTGTTCTTGTTTTCAAAAATTGTCTTTGACAATTCTTTCTACTTCTTGTAGATATTTGGTTTCTTGGCAATGGCAGTGTATGCTGTGAACACATACTTAGCTATTAAAAAGTGGCGAATGAACAGCAGACAACAAAATAGTCGACAGACCAGTGATTACATACGTGCTCGGACAGAATCCAGAGAAGTAGATCATCGTCCCGAGATTCAACGTCTGGATGCATGAAAGCGACATTCAAATGGGGCTGCAAAGGGAAAAGAAGTGCTTAACTCCCTCATGGAATAAAGGGTTTTTTCTTTGTTTAAGGAAGATCAGATGGTGGCAAAGAATGCCCAGCCCTGTATACGTGCAGAGATGCATTCAGTCAGAAGCTGTTATCATGAAGGCAGTAAATGTTGGTCATTCAAAAGCAAGATCTGTTTAAGATGTCCACATATATATACATATATATTATATAGCTTATATAATATATAATATATATATGTTTGGAAGTATGTTAATGTTTTAGATTAACTGCACAGTACTTTCCTTCGCTCTCCCAAGTGCAAGCTCTGAATATACATGTTCTGCCACTCTTTCTTACCGTAGACACTAGGACCAGCACTACATTGGTTGGTTAATATAGGAAATAAATCTACCAAAATTAAATGTAATACATGTGAAAAGGAAGTGAGGAGTAAATAGCAATACCTTTATCCATGTATCATGTCCCACAAACTGCTTGTATCCATCCTTGTGCAACCTCGGCAGTGCAGCTCAATTCTCGTCTGCAAGATCTCCTGCAGTTTCACTGTTGGTGTGCTTACAGAGCTGAAGTGGACAACCATTTCACGTTTTTTGTGTGATGGATATATTGTTGAGGTAATTACTCTGAATTTGGCATGTTCAGTTTGTGCATGACCTTGGCCAGATCTGAACTTGTGCAAAGTTAGCATGTTTACTGAATGGTCACCATAATGCACCAAGTACAAGTACGTGGTTTTCTGCTAGTGTTGGGATACACTTGACTTTTGTTTCCAAAATAGGAGAATAAATACGCTTGGGAGCCAGGGTGGAGGAAAGGGTGTTGAGGGGCACAGCAGAGAAAGAAGCGGTTGTCATCCAATAGACTTGCATTCCAGTCATGGCTTTTTTCTTGTTTTTCTTCTTCTTTTTTTTAAGGTTCAACCTTTCTGAGAAGCCTAGAGTAAGCAAGAACTAGAAAAAGCATTTCTAAGGTTGCAATAGTGTGATTCATGTAAAAGAAATATTTTCCTTTTTGGAAGATTGGTTGTTTCTTCTAAAATGAAAACTTGGTAGTAGGTAAAACGGATTAATTTTTAATTTTTTTTTAATTGGGTGTTTCTGCAGATTTTTTCCCTTATGTTTCTTTGGAAAATGAGTTTAGATAATTGGAGGATAATAGAGTTGTACTGATTTCTTTAGAAATAATTTTACGTAACTGAAGTTTTCATATTTTAATTGTACTTCCAGTGAAGAGAAAGATATTTTCTAAAAGTCAAATTCTGCAGTAATTGGTGAGATATTATCATAATGTTATCAGGAAGATGTCCCTTGATATTTTTCTGGTTTTTTGATTGGAATTTTTATCTATTTAATCCATTATTTGGCCTATGCATGCCTGCATGTTACCTGAAGAAAATGTGTAGGGGAGAAGATCTCTAGAGCTGAATTAATTTCTGGTGTAAGCTGATGAAATCTTTGGAATTTGCGGAACTGTATGCCAAGCATGCCTGAATTTGTCACATTTGACTTGAACACTTTTTGCATTGTGTTCTTATGTAGCTGTACTCTTAAGTGTATGAATGCAGTTAACTGGAGTCTTAAGCACAAACGACAATGTTGCAGATAGGTCACTTTTAAAGATGAAAACCAGGTTATACCAAACAGAAGATCAGTGGAAGTGCCTGGGCTTTTTTAAAACCGGAGGGAACAGGGATAGTGACGGGTGTGAATGTAATGCTGTGATGTCTGCATCAAGCAACAGAGAATTAATTTTGATGTGTGAAAAGCTAGTGACAAAACTGTCGTTTCATTTTGAAGTTACTGATGTCTACAGTGCGTTTCACCGTAGTGGCTAAGATGGAGATTAAAATGCAGAAAGAGTTACTAATGAGGTTAAACAAAACTTGCATTTTCTTAACGAGTAGTGGTTTACCAGTTACTATAGTAGCATTTTATTGTGCTCCATTGAAAGTTAATGCCAAAGGGAACACCAGTTTAAAAAACATCGAACCTCGTAAGCCACGCTCTAGTGTTAGGTTTAGAACAAAGACATTTTATTGAGGCAGTATCTCACCGTGATTACTGTGCGCTTCATGAAAAGTAAATGACAGTTCCATGAGCGGCCTGGTATGAAATAATAAAGTTTATTACTGCCAATACAGTTGTTACAGCCCTGCTGTTTTTCAGCTCTGCCTAGTATTGGCAGTTTGCAAGGAGAGTTTGTAGATATTGTCAATTATTAAGATAACCTTTTTAAAAGTAGCACAAGCATATCTAGGCTGGAATTGTCAACTGGCATTAAAGCAGTTTGTATAAAGATTGTTAAAAAAATACCGAAAAACAAAAACCAAAAAAACAACAAAAACAAAACAACCCAACACCACCCCCCCTCCAAAACCCAAACTACACACCAAAAAACCCGAAACCAAAACTCCCTACTCAAATGCAGAATATTGTCCTCCGCAAGATTGTGTTTTTTAGAGTGGAACTCTCATGTGAAATCAGGAAACAGAAGTTAGGTCATGCATAGCAAAAGCTTTTCATTAGGAGTGTGTCCTGTTTGCTGGTTGATGACAAGGACTGAAATGGTGCGTACATAAGGGAATGCTGCGTTCCTCTCCTGTGCTCCGTGTGCTGATTCTGATGTTTTCAGAGGTGTGGGAGGTCTTGTGCATCTCTGAGTTTAAGAATTTGGGTCTTTCGAATCCTTATGCCTTTCCTTCCCTAGAAAAAGGGTAACTTCACTGAGCTTTTTCTGAAGTGAGATCATGAAAAGCTTTTGTTACTTTTTGCTAGAATGACAAATGCAAAGTGATACAGTTATACTTCTAATACACTGTAATACTTCATCATGTAGTATGGTATACCTGAATGACCTTGAGTGCTTTTACATGGAAATAAGTTTTCTTGAGCTGAGAACAGTATGCCGTTATTTATTACTTACATCATGACTTGAGCTTAGCACAGCTTTCAGGGTAGAATTCAAAGATAATATTAATTAAAAACACTATCTGATACACTTTTTAAAACAAAAACAAATCTAAGTTTGTCATTTCCTTATTTTGAGGACCAAAGATTATTTTAGTATTGTACAGTATATACTTTCTAAAAATCTAAGTTAAGCATTTATTACTCTACAGAGACATTATTTGCTGTTTGGATTATATAAAAGGGAAATAAAGTGTCTGTGAGAGACAACTAAATTTGAAACATTAACATCGTATGATACATATATGGTTGATTTCCTCCTCCAGACTTAATTTTACACGGTGTGTTGAAGAGGTCGTAGTATTTTAAGACTGTTACCCAAACTGTAGTCATCATTAAAAGTTCTGAAGGAAGAAAATAGGGTAAAAAGTTTAAAATTTTTTTAAACTTGCTTTGAAAAGTGACAAATTGGTTCTCCCAGCCAGTTAGTCTTGCTTGTAATTGCTGAGCATATAGGCATAATTTCTTTTAGTCCTTAAGGGTGCTGTTTAGCTCCATAAAGGGACTCAAAATCCACTGTAAATAAAACTAAATTAAAGCTAAACAGTTGAACCTTGTAGGAATGGGACGCTCGAAACTGTAATGGTTCTGATTAGTTCTCTTCTGTCAAACTAAGCCCTCGGATATGTAATCTCCATGTATTTGTGCATGTAGAAATGATGGTAAATTTTGCAACCTATGCACAGACATCGAAAGATAATAAGATATGATTGGAGCAACAGTATAATAATTGTTGTATGTGTTAGAATGTTTTGCTCTTAATGTCATATATGCTCAATTTTGTCAACCTTAGTTCAAGTTTATTGTACGTTCCTGTAATGATGTGCAAACTGCCTACAATAGGAATTTCTAAAACCATAGTTGAGAACTGATTGGACAGTTTGTTGCTTCTTAGTGAAGCTGATTCCTTCCTACTCTCTCCACTTGTTCCTTTCATGTCATGTTTTTGTGCCTCATCTATCATGTTTTAATATTTAATTTTTATTAAGTCTTCTTCATTGATCTATATAGTGTCTGCTTTAATATAAGGAAGCTATGAATACTATATCTGCCATCCTTTTGCTTAAATAAGGTGTTCTTCCCTTTTATGTTAGCTTATGGTGTTTGGGCTGGATGTGGTGGAGGAAATTTTAGTCTTTCCCATAGGCCTTTAGAAGCTAACTGGTTTCTGTGTGGACTTTCTGATAGGAGCCATGTGCTTAGAGGTTGAGAGGATTAGAGATTCATCTACCTCTACCTTTTTTGAGAGACAAGGTACTTGTTCTAGAGATTTGATGCCTATATTTCAGTCTGTGCTATTCATCACGGGCTTTGTGTTCAGAAGCATGGCATCAGTGATGAGCTGTGCCTTGGAAGCAGCTTCTCATCTTTTGCTTAGAAGATGTCTCTTACATGTGAATTTAAATAAAATCAGTAATGGGGGCTGCTTCTTCATAGGCTTTGTCACATGTGTCTCACTGTGTATCTCATGATACGATCTAGAATTGTTTTATCTGTTTATATTTCATTGATCCTAGAAGGAAGAGGGGAAAGACAGGGAATTTTCCAATCTTCCCTAAGATAATCTTATTTTACTTTTTTTTAACCCTGTGAATTATTTTGTACCATACAATAATTACCCTTTCCTAACACAGCAGACTTACTGGTTCTTAAAATGCTGTGGAACACAGCGGGAGAATTGATCTGCTACAACCTGTGTGTGGACTGTTACGAGTGAATTAACCACTAATTTTCCATGAACTTTAAGGTCCCTAAACAAATTTGATATTTGTCACCTTTGTGCTATTTTGGGGTTGTGCAGGCACAGCAAATGCTTCTCTAATACATGGTTTTATTAATGCAACCCTTCCCCCCCCCTCCCAGCTTCCTTAGTCCTCGTTCTATATCTGTTATTTTCTTGTCTCATAACAACTGTGTAAACATTCCTACTTGTTCTTTTTTGTGAGGGGGAAGAAAACCCCAAACCCAAAATATGTAAGAACAATGTTTTGGGGGCATAATTTAACAAACAAACCAAATTTAATAGCAGTTCACATAGTGTAGAAAGTAATGCCCTCTTTCCTTCTTAGGTGAGATACTAAACAGCTTTGTACCTGAAAATCAGAGCATAAAGAACAAGTCTTACACTGACAGTTCTGGAGCCAAACATGTTTGGCAGATACTTAGGATAGATAAAAAGGTAGGCACAATCTGATTATGAATTTGAGGTGATAAAGGGTGAGGAGAGAGAAAAGCCAAACTTGACACTTAATAATCCAGTGCTTTCAAAATGATTAGTGAACATCAACAGCCCCCAGCTGCAGAAGGGAAGATTGCTTCTGCACTTCACAGAGAAGGAGGGAGACACGCCTTGAATCAGGAGTAAGAGTAGGTGTAGAAGTGTTTCTCTGTTCCTAATTCTGGGGCTGTGCTGGCTGTGTTAGTTAGAGAGGTTCTGCACCGGCGTTGTTAATGGTGCATCTTAAAAGCTGAGGTATGTTGACAAATTGGTGTGGTTAACTTCTCAGCTGAAGCACAGTAGTCGGGTTCACAGAGATGTGCAGGACGTAGATGGTTGCGTCAGAAGGGCTCTAGAAGAAAGTGTCTAGAAGTGTCTAGAAGAAAAGATAGTTCCAGACCAATTTCTGCACGGTCCCACTGAAATGAGTAAAGCTGACATGTAGCATTCCTGAAAATTGGGTACTTGGTTCTTGTTTATAGCACAAAATAATGGATTGTTTGAAGGGCCAACAAAGCTAAAAAAGACTGTGCCGATAGAGATGTCCTGTGTATGAATTTTAATGGCAACACAAGTAAGAATTTAAAAATGAAACTGAAATAGGTACAAAACCAGCAGAATGTTTGAAAATACCTTGTAGAAATTATGCTATATTTCTCTCTTTATTTTAACAGAGACTTGGTTAGAAATGAATTCATACAAGTGTTCAGGAATTCTCTGAATGCCACTTTAGAGTTTTTCCTGGTATATTGTTTTCCCTATTTAACCCCTTGGCCGCCTTGATAGGTCTGTTTGACAGTGTCAGAGCGGTGCTGTCCAACCTGAAAGGGTTCCTTTGTTTTGGTCTTATTTTTGCGTTGTCTTTTTTAAATCTGTCTATAATTTAACCATTTGTATTCTAAAAATAATCTTTTAAAAATCTGCTTACACTGTGATTTGTGATAGCCTTTACTTTAGAGTATACAACACAATCTAATTTTCTTTTGGGATGTGCAACTTTCAGAAGTGTTGTTACATATGCCCAGAAATGAAAGTTGTCTATTTATCATGAAAATGTGATTAGATAAAGTTACCTATCCAGAATCCCAGTGCAACTCTTTCAGATGTGCGGAATGGATGAGTTAGTGAAATTTCCTTTTAATCTCTATGGGTTAATAAATATTTTTTTATAACTAGCCACAGATATTCCTTTTTAAATTATACTTGGCAAACAGAAGATATTTAATTTTATATACAATATACATAGTTACCTTGATTGACATATTTATGACATAGAGCTTTGTGTTTACTAAGAAGGTTTTACCTGTATACCATGGACTTCATGGGTAAAATTTTAAAAAGCCAGTTAGCATATGTGGAAGGGTATGGAAACTATCTTCAGATAGGATTCAGAATGAGGACATAGGAGCATTTCAAAAAGCAATAGCCAGATCGTATGAACGCAGTATCTGGGTTTTTTCTTATTTTTTGATTGGGGCTGGTCCCTACAGCTATTTTAATAACATCTGGATGTGAGTAACAGAATGAAATATGACCATCTGCCTCTTCTGACTGTCATGGACTATTGTCTAGAATATGGGAAATTTCAGGGTATTGTATTTGTTTTGCTTTGGACAAATGTCTCACCAGACATATTTAATTAAAGCCTTCATGTGTTTGAAAGAAAATACCCTCTCTTAACTAGGCTGATTTATCACTTTTGGTAACCTTTTAATCCTAAAAGTAGTATTGTCTAAATAATGTTACATTTATCCTGATGTCTACAGGTTAAAGTGGTTCTGGCTAGCACCCTTTTATTACAACAATTGCTACCTTCATTTTTCTACTGTTTATACTTTAATCTTGAATGTTTACCGGTTTCTACTCATTGGATATTGTGGAGGGAGAGTGTATCTTAGCACTACAGTTCATCCAGCTTTAACTCATACATCATGGTTCTGGAGTAAGAAAATATTTTGATTTATATATTGTGGCCAATTAATTGCATTTTTAAATGATTTCTATACTTAAGACACAACATTTATGACATAATATAACAAATGACTTAGCTAATCATTCTATGTGTCTAGACCTACTCTCTTCTGTGTTAGTGTCATTTTGAAACTATTTGTATATGTTGAAGTTGGTAGGGGTTCAGGAACCCCCAGTAAAATAGTAAAGTATGTATTTATTTCTCATTATACTGCTAAATTTTGATTTGAAAGTTGACACTTTGTATGTCTTTTCACAGAACTGTAAACAAATACTGAAAAACTACTTCACCTAGTGTGCCTTCCATGTGTGGTATAAACACCTGTCATTCACAAAAATAGAGATGTAAATTTATTAAACCAGTAAACACTATTTTTGTAATGTGAGTCACTAACGCATCTCTGGCTTCATTGTGCTTTGTTTCCACTAATACCGGTTTTATGGCTACTATAGTCATTGCTTTCCCTTTGTGCACTAAATAGTAATTCTGATACCATGACGAATCAAAAGATCTGTCGCTTTGCTCTGCTCTGCCTTCAGCTGCTATACCTGAAAGATGGAGATAAAGCAAATTGCTGATGTGAGCTAGAAGGTACTCCAAATTTCTTTTCTTGAGAATTCTATAAAGAGATCTCAGTGTGGGATGTCTGTATCCTCGGTGCTAATTCTGGGTCCTCTAGAAAAAAATAGCAGGTGTAATCTAAACATTTTGATTCTAGGTGATAATTTATGATTTATGCTGTCTGAGGAAGGAGTATCCAGGCCTGGCTGAAAGACTTTATACCTTGGGGATATAGGTCCTGTACTGATAGATTTGTAATTGTGAACAGCTCAGAAGTATTAGTTGAAATAGTGGGTTAGAATTCCATCTTGGGCTGAGCAAAGGGGATGCAATTTGCCTTTTATCATATGAGCACAAGTCTGCTGTGTAATACCCTTGATATTTTGTTTTTGAAGTAAGAAAAATTGTAATGTTTTGCCAAGGAAAATCTTACGAGCATACTCCGTGCGTGAATGCAGAACCTGACTGTGGTGTCCTTACTCAGGCAGAATTCCCCATTGACTTAGGGGACTGCAGATCAGGTTTCCATTCATCACCAAATCCTGATCAAGGATTTGAAGAATATCACAAGTGAGCAAATTTTAATATATGGACAATTTACAGCCTTGAAGCAACTTCACACTACTTTGGTAAGTGTTTTTGAAGTTCTCAAACTGCACACAAGGCCAACTGATAAAATAGATGCTTTCCATAGCGGTAGCGGTACCTGCCAGCCGTTATCACTGTCCCATCGGTATCAACAGCTGTAACTTACATGTGTAAGTGTAGCATCTTCCAGCTCTGTATGTGAAAGTTGTGCTGTTAATGCGTGACCAGTTTCAAAGGCAAGGTAGCTCTACAAGAAAATGTTAATCCCCAACTTGTTTTTACACCAGTAATAATTTTTCAGTATGTTGTGTGCTGCTTTTCTGTTTTTATGCTAAACAAAAAACCCAAGCTGAAGAATTGTAATGTCTTGCAATACAGAAAGCAGTCTTGTTTTTTAAAATCAATACTGTTATAGCGTAATTTAAATGGTGTATTTATCAGTTTTAAATGTCATTTTGCTTTTCCAGTCTTTTGTATATGGGCACAATACTTCCTGTAAATTTTTTTTATTTAGTTGTCTTTCTGTCTTTTTTTCTTTCTGAATTTTGAAGATTTGAGCTCTATGGATTTTCATGGTACTCTTCTGATCATGTTTTCATAGTGGTAAAAGTCTGTATTTTTATATGTAGGTAAAATGGTAGTTTTCTAACACTTACCCTGATCAATATAGTACGGAATCATTTGTGAAGGACTTCCTGTTTAATAAATGGACATATTAAAGTACCAAAACATTGTCTTCATCTGTAAAGACAACATACAAACTCGGGATACAAAGTGTTGTGGTTGATTGGTTGATAATTCAGTAAGTGCAGTTGCTAAATGCACTTTCTATGCAAGACAAAAGCATAGGGGTTAAACAGCAAACAGTCCAGCCCTGTCTGAGGTTTTTGTGACTGTCTCTGACAAGACAAGCTACATGGATCTGGGAGTTAATTAAAAACCATGTAAGCAGTCCTTGATGAGAGGTTATATGTAGCAGAAAGCACATGGAACTGCTTTATTGCTAAAGTGGTTGTGGTGTGGGATTGGTCTTGTGGAGGTTTCTTCATCTGGTACGCTGTACGGGACTGAAATGCTATATTTTGTGGTTTGCAGCATCACATTCTGGACAGAAAAGGAATTTTGAAGCTGAAATGCCAGTGAATGGGTAATGCTGTGCCACCTCATGGGCTGTAGGTTGCAAGTCCTAACTTGATGGAGTTGGTGTTTTTGGTATTCAGGCACTTTAGGTGTGAGGTGAAAGCACTGAGTTAATAATGGTAAGAACTGAGGAAATGCATGGATGGTTGAATGAGTGGTCTGGAAAGATTTGGGAATATGGATGATGCTCTTAAAACACTGCTTAGGGATAATGTGAATGTGGAGAAGTGAACAGAGCTGGTGGTGTGATTGAGCTCCCACAGAAGGATTCACTAAGGAGAGTGATGTGCTTGTACAACATCTGTGCCAGAAGATGGTCCAGTTCATTTTGCCTGTGTGGGATTGTCAGCAGCAGTAGATTCTCATATGTTGTGTTGCATCCATTGCACCTGCCTAGAGATCAGGCCTTAATGAAATCGATGCTCTTTAAGAAAACAAAGTGCTGGAATTAATGCCATATTGCTGCGGATGTTGTTATTCATGGTGTTCCTTGGTCAAGAGAAGCTTTGCCAGCTGTTGAATTTAAAAACAATAATTAAAAATGTTTATTCTGTCTAACTTCTAAAGATTGAATTCTTCAGTCTCCTGGTGAGACAGTAATTAATTTCATATTTAATGGATAGCCAAATAAAATGTGATGGACAGCATCACAAATATGTAAAATAGAAGCACAGGTATTACTTGGCCAAAATTAACATTGGAATTATTGTTTTCTTTTTAAAGGAAATAGATTGAAAGTTTGATTTAAAAAAAAATAAAATTAAAATATACTTACACTTTCTGGGTAGCATTGTTTTACCTTCTGACCTAAAAATTTTACAAAACATTGAGTACTGTGAATGCTTCCAGTAAAGGAGGAATCTGTTGCAGTGAGGTTTTTTTGATGCAGTCCTGTTTACTTAGAAGGAAATAAAGAGATGGTGTCTCCATCCTGACTTTTAAACCAATGCTCCGTGCAAAAAGCTGTCTCCAGTATCTTGTAACAAGAGTCACATTATCAGTGCTTATCTAAATTTCTTCTGTTTCTCCATGCTGAGGAAAGGATTAAAGGATGGCTAGGTGGAGCTTCTTCATGTGTATGTAAAAATACAAGGTGATATGTATCTTGAATTTGCTCTTTTGGGGCAATTTGAATCCTGGTCTTTGGAATGAATCCACTTCATTTTATTGTTTTTAATCTGTTACTAGATTGGTTACAAGCTATCTATTATGAGGTTTAGCTCGGCTTAGTAGCAATATGTATGGTTTCTCATTTATTTATGCATTTTAGAAGTACAAGTGTCAGAAACATGCACTGTTAGTGTTCGGTTACAAGTACATGGTCACTTAATGATACAGGCTGCTGGTCTCCTAGCAGGGGAAGATGCAGCTGTGAAATTCAGGCTTAGAAATTTGCACAATGAACACTTAGAAGCATAATGAATGAAAAACATCTGCTTGCTATGCAGAGCATTAAACTGTCTTCTGCTTTCCAACACACTAGGCCGGTGGAAGCATTCTTCTCAAATACCACGTAGGCCGAGATACATCACTTTTCACTTAGTATCTTGGAAATTACTTTGTCAGTTGGAGATTGAAGACTTGCAGAACTTTGGACAGTATCAGGTGAAAAGCAAAATGAAGTGGAGTAATGGACCAAGTGTTAAAACGACAGTTGAGCCTTTTATTTCAGTGAGAATCTAAAAAGGCTGCTTGGAGAGGTCTTTTGAATTCCCTAACATCACCTGTCCAAAATCACCACGCAAGACTGAACGAATCTTCCACAGATAAGTGCAAAAGTTTTTTCATAGGAGAAGGTGGGAGAGACTTTCAAATGGTGTGAGAGCTGTATCAAGTCACTCATCTGTGACACCAGCTGATTGTTTTTCCTTCCTGTTAGTGGCTTTGATTCACAGCGTTGGTATTCCAAGACTTCTTGTATTGTTTCTACATAAATTTGTTCCACGCTTGGTGTTGGAAACTCTGATCACTCCCTAGGTTTGTCTGCTGCTGACTGCTGTTCAACAAGCCCAGGAATTCACAATGGCAATAGTTGCGCTCTAGCTGTAATGAAGGTATGTATTAGCCTGTACAGGTTTTGGAAACAGCTCCTGTTTGGAACAAGAATGTATTGTCATTGAAGAGAGATGTTTGATTATGACCCTGCTGGTACACCAAAATGAAGAACTTCAGTAAGGCCTCCATGCTGCACGTGTAACATTATGCTTGTGTCTCAAATCCTGAATTGCAGAGAAACCAGTGCTCCTGCTCTTTTGATCTTGTCAGTTGAGGAAAAACACGCAAAAAAAGTCAAAAAACCAAGCAGACTTTTCATCTGCCCTACACCAGATTAGTGAAATATTGCTAGCAGAGGATGAACAAAAGACTGAGTCAGCCCCCACCCTCAAATCAGAATTGGCTTTAATTATTTTTAATTGAATTCTCTTTTCTGAAATGATACTCATAAAACACAGATGCGTATTTTATTTTAATCGTGTGAACAGATCCTTTTAAATAAAAGGCTGGAATCTTAGACAAGTGCTTGACCCTGGGAGCAAACTGCTTAGAAATAAATGAAATCATCAAATACTTGAATACTAATAATGAAATTCGCTGGACAGGCAATTCATTGCATACCTGCTAAAGTAGTCCTGAAGCAACTAACGAGCAATTTTGTTTCTCACTTCTGTTGATTTTAGGAGTATTCCAATGTGAAAAAATTACTAGATAACCTTAGCAGGATTTAGCTTATAACATTACCCTTTGGGTTTACCCTTCACAGACATGTTATTTCAGTGTTACTAGTTGCCAAGTAAGGGCATGTTTACTAAATATGCTAAAACTAATTCTTGGTTAAATTATGTGCTGAAGATGCAGTTTCTCCTTGCAGGACATGTAAGTGTGAGTGGTCGCCTCCAGTGCTGGTTCTGTGCTGTTGTCCCCTCCCCAGCACACAGCATCCTTCCCAGATGGAGTTTCTTTAAACACAATAAACTCTCGCTGGTCAGAGGCAAGGCAGTAAAACCAGGTCTTAAAATAAGACACCCAACACTTCTATTAAAAAGGGTTTAATCCAGCATGGTTTCTAAATACTAACCATGTACTAGTTTCCAGCTGTGACATGCAGTACATTTTTAATTAAGAAAGAGAAATACAAAACAATTGAATATAAAAATGAGCCCAGGTCCCCCGACATCACAGTGTGTGCCAGTAAAATATGACAATAGAAAAGAAACAAACATGGAATTTCATACTGGAAAAGGTCCAAAGAGCTCTTTCTCATAAAAGCAAAGATTTTTTTTTTTTGTCACATTTGGAAGCAACCATTTGTTTTGCTTTTATTCAGTGGTCTGGAAAAAGGAGATGTAGGAGCTGCCTGTTGGACAACTCCGAATCTGGCCAGCACCTTCCCAAGCACCTGCTCGCTGTTAGGTAGCATGTTTCTGCCTGCCAGCAGCCAGCTGCTAGCAGAGAATTGGAACCCCAGCAGTAATTTTGTTCCAAAGGAAATCTGCCTTTATTGTTTTATCCCTGTTTTTAATTTATTCTGTTAGTACCATCTGCTCTCATTTTAATTCTTTTTGTTAAGGCCACCTGTTCTGGTACTATATTAATTTTTTTAAATGTATACAGGTTTCTTTGAAATAGACGGGTCTCATGCCATATATAAGGAGCATGTCATGCTTTTTCCAAGCAATATGCTTTTATAGGTGGACACAAATATTTCAGGGTAGGTTGTGCTAGCCATGAAAACACTTTCATGTAAATTCAGAAGGCTTTTCCCCCAGAATACTAGAACATGAGATAAATCACGTCCTTCTGGGGGAAAAAAACCCAACAAACCAAACAAAAAAAAAAAACCCACACAGCCCAAAAAAGTGGTCTGGGAAAATGAAATTCATTGCAGACATTCTTTAGTTTGGAGGTTGGGTTTTTTTGCCTTTTCACAGTGGGAAGGATATATTGCCCTCCTGGGGCCCAGGTATCCTGAGTTTTACAGAAACGGTCGTCTGTTTTGTGAACTCAGCAGACTAAGTCCAGCGGTACTCCTCATGGGAGGACCAGTGTTCTCAACACAGAGCATGAGATCAGACAGTGACACCTTGCACACAAGTATTTGCAGGCTTTGCTAGGCAGGTAACGTTGGGTGGTATTTGGCAAGCCTTCCTTACCTGTATGTGCAAACCCGTGTGCAGGCTTCATGCAAATAGTAGGAAGGGGCCCATGAGACCGTGCATCATCTGTTCTACCTCCTTATCTGTGGTGAAATTGCAGAAGATGGCATGTGACTCCATCCAAGCAGCTTAAAAAAGTGATACTGCATGTTTGATGAGCCAGCTACCCTGCAGCGGCACAATTATACTTTGTTCTTGCTGCGAGTTTCCAGTTGTCGCTTTTTCTTGTCACAGATAGGCAGTAGACATAAATGTATTGAAACCAACATGTTAACTATAATCTGTGCCTTCAGTGCTTGAGATAGTGGAATATTCAGACTTCAGATCAAGAAATACTGTTAGTTAATCAAGAACAATACAAATAGAGGCATTCTGAGCCTCTCTTCTTTGGCACAGCGAGAGATATAAAAGCTATAAGTGTTAAAGATTTGGAACTAAGAAAGCATATTAAAAGCTCCACTTACACGTTTAAAATACTATGTTCCTGTTTCCTCAGTACATCGTAGTGCTGAGTAAGGAGGGGCAACGGAGAATTGAGATGTGTTGTTTGGATACAGATGTCAGTGGCAGGTTGAACTACTGTAAAATTTGTAGTTCTGAAGGAGTGTCTAATGGCATTGGAAATAGTCTCCTTTTCCCCATCGCTGTGCTGTCTGTGCTTTGGTGATTCTGTAAACAGTGAGGTGGAAGGAGGATACAGAGGCTGAAAAAAGGGGAGATCTTTCAATTGGCAGTGCATTCAGCAAAGAGGAAAGTGCTTGATCATCTTCCCTTCGCACTTGGTTGGTGTTCAGTTCTTCAGTCTGAGTCAGAATCTGAGTCCTCATCTGAAATTGAAAACAAAGAACAATAGTGAAAATGAAAACTGGAAAACTCCATGTCAGCTTTAGCTCTTGGTGGGAGAGATATGCTGCTCTTCAGCAGGTGTCTGCTTCAAAGGATGTGGCATATTTAGGAAAAGGCTTGTAAAATGACAGTTCTAACGTGATGGAGTTTTAAATGGTGTTTCAAAGGACTTGAGAAATGCTTAGACCACTACAATGTAGATAACAGTTCAAATGAAAGAAGCTGCAGAGATGTTTTGCTTAGCATGACCACCAAGAGGAAGTCTGCTGAAGACATGTTTCCTGTACTAGAATATTGCTGTTTGCTGTGGGTCACGGTTACGCGCTGCCAGTTAAACGTATCTGAAAACCAGAAGCTTTAAGACATTGAGAAATCCCAGTAGGCCTATAGAGGTACATATTGCCCAAGCTCGAGACTCGGCTGGCAAGGAAGCAAGGGATTTCTGGCCTCAGCAGTTGAGAGCCCCAGCATGAACACGAGTTTGGTGCTGGAGGAACAGTGCTGCAGGACAGAGCCCTTCTTGCATGGTCAAATCATCGATACAAAGCTGCATGACTGCGTATTTGTAAGTTTGTTTATTTCTGTCTCCATCTCCAGGGAAAGGAGATCTAATCTTTAGCCTAATTTTGTACCCTTGTCACCTGATCTTCTTGAAGTCAGTCCGGTTTGTGGAAATAAACAATTTTTAGTCAGTCTGTTTCCTGTGATCTGTTCCTTTAATTCTTTTCTTTGTCTCTCTTTTTGGCCTAAAGCTTACAAAACATTTAACAGTCTACTAAAATACCTAGAAAAGACTGTTAGCATTACAATTCACCTTCTAGGGTTCTGCCCATGTCTTGGGCGTTCGTTTTTGAGGGTTTGTGTGGGGTGGGCTTTTGGGGTTTGGGGATTTGTTTGGTTGAAGTGTGGAGCAGTCTTTTTCATCCGTGTGGGTGCAGCTAGTAGTGTCACAGGGGCATGATGCCAGTGTGGGCTTCTGGATACGGCAAAATAGCTACCTGCATTCTGACTTGACTTAATGGGTTTGAACTCCCAAGAGCAGGTCCCTCTTTTTATCTTTAAGTGGATCTGTCTGATTTGAGGTAGACTGTACCTCCTATATTAGAATGCAATTTGATAACGATCTTAATCATTTTATGCTGTGTGGCCCTTGGATTTCAAGGCCGTTTGCCCACAGATGGTCAAAGCTTGACCCTGAATAAGAGGTAATCGTGATAAAGAGGTGATAAAGAGAAAAGTGCTATTGGACATAAAAGACTGGACTAATGGATGTTAACTATTAAGTTATAAAAAAAAGTAGATGTCTTTTTAAAGTAAGGCATCTTGATGGGAGGAAAAAAAGTGTGTGCTGCACAATGATTTCTATAATTGGATTTGGGGCCTTCCAAGGTTAGATGGCATCAAACTCTGGGAAACTTCACATTCCCAGCTCGCTAGTTATCTTTATAAATCACTGAAATTCCAGTTGTATTTTAAGACTAAGCAGCTTCATAATTCAGCATAGTTAGTTGTGGCATACAAAACCAAGGTAGCCAAGAATAGAAACTTCTACTAAGTGTGTGTTCTTGCTCCTCTGTGAAGGGTGAAATGGAGAGGAAAATCTCACGTTGCATGCTCGTACAACCAAGATGGGGAATTTTACCTACCTTCCGACTTGTGCCCTTCGGGGGAATCGGAACTGCCTTGCTTGAGAAAAGTAACCAGATCATTGAAGGTTATGTAGAAATCAATGGCGTACACTATCGTGGCTATAAATCCAAACACCTAAAATGGCAAAATAACACTCTAACAACAGTTCACGTCCATCAGTGACAAACCAAAATAAGCCTAACCAACACAGGAAAAATTCTTAAAGAAAACTTGGGCTTGATATTTTTGGCCTGTGCCTTTCTAAAAAGCCAGGGAAGTGTCTCATGACCCATCGATCAACTAAATTACAGCTAATTTGGGATTCTGAGTGGCGATCACTGCAGTTGCTCTCAGACGCGCCCTTAGCCCTTCCCCAGGCTACATCGCTCTCTAGCTCTGGGCATGTTCTGAGCCCCAGCATTGCCCTGTGCTGGGAGCTACAGGAGAACGTAACCTGCACCTCTACCATCCCAGGGCATCTCTTTGCCACCAAGAAATCACCTCAGTTTCTCTGGAAATATTTTTTTACTCATTTGCAAGGAGACATATCCATTGCAGAGTGAACTAGATTTGAGATAAAATGGTTCTGGAGTTACCTGTTTAGTGTTAAATCAGCAGCACTGTGGCAATAATAGACTGGGTTTCACTCTGAGAAGCTAGAGTAAATGCTGTGTTGCATTGTTCCATGTCTAAACTGAGGGACAAAGATTAAAACGATCTTTGTTTTGAAATTGTGTATGACTTTGGATGGTCTGGTGAGGGTTGCTGGCTAACACTACTGGGTGTTGTTCTTCCCTATCTTTTAAAATTATTATGCAAATTCTATTTATGTTGCACACAATTGATACTTAAGAGTTAAGTTGCAAATGTAGAGGCTGTATCTTATTTCTGAACACAAAATGCTGATGACAAAGGCTCTCTCCTGGGCAGTCCATATACTGGAGGGTAAAACGACACTGCTCTTGTTTCAACTCATCCAAGTAAAATTAAGCAGTAGAGGCAGGAGGTTAAAATGACTTAATTTAGACTCTCCTTAGTAATTACAGGTCTGTTTTCTATTATTATTCCCTCCATTCAAGGGTCTTGATGTTCTTTGCAGAAACAGAGTTTATCTTCCCTGTACAGCTGGTGAAACTAAAAAGCAGAATAGGTGCCTTCCCTAAGTAGTACTGTTAACATTGAGCAGCACTGTTAGGATGAAAAAAACTATTCATTGATTCAAAACCTGGTTTTCTAAATAACGAACCATTTCTTCCTGCTTTATGCAAATCTAATTCCCAGTTAATTGATTGAAGAAACTTCTACTACTTGCAATGACATCAAAATTGAATCGTTTCTAAAAAAGTACGTCCATTTGCAATTCACCAGAATACCTAAGCGGAAAGCTCACGTCTACTTACTCCTGCTGCTTTAGAAGCTCCATCATTATATTTTGAGACAGCAGCAATTGAAATGGCAAAGTAAATAATGGCAGCAGTGACGCACCGCAAGAAATCCTGTAAAATAAGCAATGTTGCATTCTCAGATTAGTCATGTAATTCCAACATGCAAACTCCTCTAAAAATTATTTCAGAAATGACCGTTAAAAACCTTGGCTGTCACATCAGTGGACTCGCTTGATGCTAGACTGTGACTACAGCCTGGTATTTTGTAGCGGATGAATTGTTCATCTGGGAAATATTTTTAAATGTGAGATGACCGGAATCTTGGCATAAGCTTCTGCTCTTACAGATGTTGGTATAAATCCTACTTTTAACACACGTATGTCAGGCAGACGTTTCTTCAGGCTGAGAAGGGCTATCTTTCTGTGATGTTTAACTTGGAAGCACAGCAAGGGCTCTAATGGAAGAATCATTTGAATTGCCTTAAAAAGTCTCATCTTTAAGCAGAACTTCTACAGTACCAGAGGCTCTGGAAGAGCGTACCAGTTCCCGTGGAGAACAGGCACGTACTTGTTTCTATATACAAGTAGGCCCTGTCTGGAGGAACCCCTCATTTAGGAACTAAACACTTCCAGTGTTTAAAACTATGATTTATACTTGGTATGTACACCCATAACTCCCAACAGCTACCCTGAAGTGAACGTACCTGTTGCTATCATCGAAATACGTGCTTCTGTGGCTGAGACTTTAGCTCTGCAGGGCAGGGGCCATGCCCTGTAATACAAGCAGCGATGTGCTGGAGCAACAGTGTCTCTGAACTGTATATTAAATAAAGAGCTGTGATTCCCAGGGCATGTGTAAATCATGTGAGCTGGAATAATGGTATCTTGACCTCTGTTCACAATTAGGTCTTCTGCCTTTTCAGAACAGATGGATGAATAAGATACTGTCTCAAAACACAAATCCTACAAGAAACTCAACTCTTCTGAAGTCAGGACGAAGTCAGTTATCTGCATTCTGCGGCTGGAGTATATTATGGTAATGGACGTAATAAACATACGAGTGCTTTTTTTGTCTTAGTTCTGGAATCAGATGCATGTAGAAAACAGGAAAACGATGGAACTGAGATTACCGTCTGAAAACCACGCACACCGTCATAGTCAAAATCACTGCTATTGTTTTATCCACCAGTGGCCTTGCTAATGTTATTTTTATACATCGAGAGCTCCAATTCAAATCTCACTATGATGAACTATTGCTGGACTGTACCGAAAGATAATACAGATGGATTGCATTAGCGTGTTTTTGAAGCATTTGTGCTGCTAGGCAAACGCTCCCTTTACCATGTGTGTTTGAAGCAACAGAGCCATCCAGTGGCCAGCGTGCAGTCCTCACCTGCGACTGGGAACCCCAACGCTCCCCAGTCAACAGCCTGGGGTTTCCTTTGGGTGACTGAGCACCTGCTGGAGAAGGTTGCAGGGCTTCCGCCCTTGACAAAAGTAGTTGTCGGTTTGTTTGCATATGAGTATGACTCTGCATGTCGACAGCACTTACCTGAGAATTTTAAAACGCTTTAGTAAAGTACATGCATACTATATAGCGTGCCTCTGTAAGGGTGGCAGTATTAAGGAGACCCCAGCAGTGGTCAGACTTAGGCTGATGTTGCATCCTTCTGAAGATACAGCCCTAAGCAATTTGCCTGGAACCCGGCATAAATTCTGTGCTTTAATAAAACCATGTTTTGTGTCGGCACCAAGAAAACTATAGTATGTAGTACAGCGTAGTCTGAAGAGTGCTTTGGGACCTTATGCCAGAGAGGCAACATGGACAGGTTTCTAATAAGGGGATGAAGTTGTTAACAGCCAGCATAAACTCCTGTATAGTCCTTTTTACTCATGTTATACTGTACAATTAAATCTGTGTTTTTATATTGCACATTTCACTTACCATCAAAGGCCAGTAGAGTCCTTTAAACTTCTCATTAAGTTTGGAGGCATAGGCAAAAAAAAGAAACAGTGCCAGCAGAAACTCTAGGAGTGGTGCCATCATGAAAGAGGCAGCTAGAGATGCAATATAGCATATAAAGATGATAAATGACAGCACCTAGAGTAAAGGGAAAACACTAGTTATTCACATGGAGTAGCAGAGCCTCAGGCAGCTGAGCAGCTTTGAAGCGTTATTCTCCCTCCCTGCACATTTCTGTCAGTGCTGCGGGTGATGGCGTATCTTGCTTCCTGCTTTTTTTTCTTTTCTTGGGCCAAATGACTTTTCTTGTTCAGCGTAGAATAAATCAAAAGTAATAGTGTTAATTCAACGCATGTGAAATGGACGTTCCAGAGAGCTTGGTGGATTTGCACCTCTCTGAGTCAGTAATTTGCTCTGGATTGTAAACAGTTCTGACAACATAATTCTGAAAATAGAGCGAGGCATTGCCAAGCAAACAGAGCTTTAAGCTTTCAACCATGACAGTTCTCATTTGAAATCCAAATAATTGCTCAGATAGCCCAAAGTAACTCAGCATTTATAATCTTCTTAGTGTTGAAAGAAAAAAGTCTGCTGTTGATGGATAGAAAAGAGCTGAGAATTAATTATTCTGTGATTTCTGGGAGTCTCTGGTTCTAGTTTTCCAGTGTAGGCAGCTGTTCTAGAGAGTAATAGGATAGATAACTTGTGCATATTTATTTTATCTCCATGATGTTTCCTAACTATAAAAATAATAAAAATGACATTTATTTTCCTATTCAATTAAAACACTTTCAGAATATACTTTATGGCTCAAAATAGAAAATTTCACAATGGGAAAACAGCTAAAGAAAATGCATTTTCACCTAAACCAGACAGTACCAAAGCGCTGTGCTACACTTCTGGATTTTCAGCTATTGCATTTGTATGTGAAAGTGGGAGGTGAGGGAACTGTGGAGAAACTTAATAAAATTTGCAAATGATGTACTGGGAGTTGGTCACCCTTCAAGAAGAGCCTCCAGCCCTACAGCTCTGCTGCCTCGTGTGGTAACTGGTGGCTGTTTTCTTCAAATTAGCTTAAAAAAGTAGCTAGCATAGCGAATAAAACAAGTGTGAGTATTACATGCTAGTTCACACCTCAGCTCTTCTGTTCAGCCTTTCCTCTTGGAGACAAACTCCGCCTGAGCAATACTTAGAGAGGCTTTTGGTCAATGCAACAGTAGGTACTGTCTGAGCATTAGATTACAAGGATTTTTTGAACTTCTGAATTCTAAATTGGGACACTGACATTCTCACTCATACAATACTGAAAATAGATGTACTGGTTTCCCCCAGGTGGCATGTCTGAAGGCAGATGTGGCTTCTTGAAAAGCATAAATGTTTGGACTGTGTCGATCAATGCATTTGCCTCATTAAATTTCAGATCTATGGATTTCTTTCCTTGCTGCTATCATGTGTTCCTGGGGACCACTTGTACCTCAAAAAAAAGATTATTATGCTTGAAAGATAAGGTTCCTGTAATTAATTATTAATTAATAATTGTTCTTATGAGAAGTCAGTCAACCCTCAAATACACGTATCAAAAGAGCCCTTTTAGGTTTAGGGGGCAACTAAGCAGTTCAATCCTGTTGAAATAATTTCTTAATTTAAATAATTACAAGCCTTTATTCCAAGCCTGAGGGTTTTTTTGGTTTTTTTTTTTTTTTTTAGGAAAGCAGTCAGTTGTTAACCAGGATGCTAATAACTGAAGTATATTGTTTTGATCCATTAGGACTGGGTGGTGAAGTTAGAGAGGATGTGACATTTTTAGTAAGATACTATATTTATCTTAAAATGCCTATGCATTGTTCTTGTTTCATTGCGTTGTTAGAAACTGATATGATATAATATGTAGAGTTCAATTCTGCATCGAGGCCTGTTACCTGTTAATATCTACCCTAGTTGTTGTTTTTTATCCTATTATTATTATTTGCTTATTGCTTACGTAGCCTCTTTGGAGGTTTTTCTAGAGTTTTCATATAGCGGAGGGAGCCCATTCAATGGCTCTTATCCTTAACGTGGTATTTTATTTTTGTGAATGAAGTGTGATACCTACTGTTTGAAGAGAAGTGGACATAACAACTTGAAAACTGCTAAGAGGAGAGAGGACTTCCTGTCACGCTGCCTATCCCTTCCCACCCCCATGGACTAAAACCAGAAAGGACTGGACTTCAACTTTGTGAATCTGCTTCACTCACATTTGTGGAACATAATTTAGACACCGTTTCATGTTTTCTTGGTTTAAAAAGAAATCACCATGTAGCTAGGACATTTTTCCATACTTGTTCTGGTGTTTAAAAAGAAACAAAACTCTTCCTTTTTCTGGCTAAAGGAAGGCGTGTGATAGCTGAGATGCAGAGACAGAGAAGTACACAGGGATGAAGCGCAGCAGCGAGGAGCCGTGTTCAGGATAGGTCCCACCAACCAACTCCCTTTCAATAGCAGAACATTAGACCTGAACTAAACTTGGTAGATCTCTTATGAAAGAATTAAATCATCATACTAAATCATCATACTACAGCATACTACAGCAGCGAGGGAGGTGGAGAGGCAAATTTCAGATACGTAAGTTGACGCTGCACAGTAGAGATCACTTTGATCTCGATTGTTTGATACAGTAACTGCTGTGCTCCCTCTGCCTTTATATAGAGAAAAAGTTTTTCTGTCAGAAGTGTTAACCGTTAAGTGAAACGAAGAGCCTTTGCGTCCTCTTAAGATCAGCCTTATGGCAATTTGTGTAACTTAAGGTTCCCACTGTCTTTGCCTCACCCTGACAGCCCTGGGTGGGTCTGGTGGTTTGAAACACAGTGCAGTGCCTGAGACCTGCTGTGACGTTGCTCAGGATGCAAACAGAAATTTGTTTTGTGGCAAGAGCATGCCAAGGGGCTCCTGTTCCAGTGTGCTGGTGTGACAGTGGGATTCCTGCTTGGGTGCAAGTCAAGTTGCTGAAGGGACAAAAGCACCAGTCTGAGCATTTCAGCTTTCTATTTTGGTCTGATCCAGAGAACCTGGCAAATATTAGTTGTCCATTTTAAAATCTAGTTAACAGGCCAGTTACTCGCTCAAACAAATGCCTCACTTATTGGTAGGATCCCAGCAGCCTCTTGCTGTCTGTTCCTCAGCCCTGATGAACAGTAATTGTACTCTCGCCATCACTGCCACCTTGAGTGGTGGCCTTGGGTCCAGCCCGCCCCAGCTCTCCACTCCTGACGCTACTTGTCACCATCCTGTTGTGCAGGGAAAGTGCATGTCAAGGTCACATTAAAAAAACCCACCATCCTTGATTTGCAAGAAGTCCTTTGATTTCAATGGATTATTGATGACAATGGTAAAAGGGAAAGAATCTGACACAAAGTGTGGTAATTGCTCTCCATTTAAGCATCATTCCTTGTTTTGGAGGCATTCAGAGCCTGAAATGGTCCAAGGAACATTTTATGTGAAATACAACCTGAAAAATAGCGGACCAGATTTTGAGAATGAAGGTTTGAAAGACGGTATTTTTAGATGCTGTGGTGGTTCACTGAGGCAACGCTGGAAGGGGAGGTAGGCAGACACTAGAAAGGAGAAGAGAAACAGAGGAGGTGCCCGAAGGCTCTGTCAGGCAACAGCTACAGTGCTACAGCTTGGTTTTTTGTTTTCTTTTTTTGTCTGCCTGGTGGCTACCCCTGACGTGGATTTTAATGCCAGATCTACTTGGTGATTTGGGGACAGCCCCGTGTAATACAAGAGCCCACAAAGCTGTCGGCTTTTGACGATGTTTCTCGTTTCTCTTCGTTTAGAGCTCATTTCCCTTTCTGACAGGCGGAGTGCA
Organism: Steatornis caripensis; assembly: GCA_013398225.1. NCBI lineage: Eukaryota > Metazoa > Chordata > Aves > Caprimulgiformes > Steatornithidae > Steatornis > Steatornis caripensis. Next base: position 1,857,933 of record VZSC01047435.1, read on the forward strand.
TGGTCTCCCTGAGCAATATTGATTATTATCTATTATGATATTTTCTGAATTATAAAAATGAGTAGGTTTCTTGTTATCCCGTCTGACCATTTAATTGCAGTGCTACTAACTGAAGCATCTGATGTCATCTAAAACTTTGATAATTTACAAAATATACTTCTCCTCGCACAGTACAAACACTGATGTGCCACTCTGTACCCAGCAATAATGAACACCTACTTGCTTTTCCAGACCTCAAGTCTTTGAGACAAACATCTGGCAAACTGAAAGTTGCTCTAAAAATGACAAATATACCCTGACCTCTCTAAACACTGTCAAATGATCCACTGCACATCACACTTGTTTCCCACCTTTCTTCCTGAAGCTGCATGTTTAAAAGTGATTTCAGAGAAAGGTCAAGCAATGGGATCTTGTCATTTTTCTAACAGCTCTTTGTCTATGCTAAAAAAAAACCCAGCCAAACAGCTAGAGAGGAAGTTTGTGAGACTCAATGCAGTTGCAAGTTCATTTCTAACACTTTCAGACTCAGAAAGCACTGGTGCTTCTGGGAGGGAAAAAAAAAAAAAAGTAGTGTTTTATCAGTTTTGTCCATTTGTATTTACACCGAGGGTTTCTTTTTCCTTTGGGATTACATCTTCCGCATTGATAGCAGCTAGGAGTCTGAGTAGTTCCTGCACCGCTGCTGAAAGGATAGCGTGATTGTTGCTATCTTCACTGTGGAGGAATATTTGGATGCAGAAAGCTCGAGCGCAGCAAAGAACAGAGCAGGATCCTTTCATAGTCTGGCAGTGGTAAGATTATAAAAAATCCTGGCAAGAAAGAGGCCTGATTATTCATCCAGCACCTTTTTTTATGCAAATGGAAATGTATGTAAGAGAGCAAGAACTATTCCCTATTACCTTTTTAAAGGAACTTCTTTGGTATTGTGTTTCAAAAAGTAATTTTCTCCCATGTAATTATTACTTAATATTGTGTTGCTGGGCTTCTTAAACTGGCTGGGCATTATGAAGTTACACTTTATCATATAACCAGCTTGCGATTTAAGGTACAAAAAAGTTAGTTACAGTGGTTAGAAAGCACAGTGCTCCTTAAGTGAGGGAGGACTGCTGAAGTGTTGAGGTCATGGCAGAGTGTGAAGGTGTTTGTCATCTCCGTGCAGGGAGAACACACTGCAGCCTGTCGGGGACGATGCGGATGCCGGGAAGTGGCTGACATCACTGCACGCTACTACACACGCCCTGGTGCCCTCCGCTTGCTGCTCTGTGCGGTGAAATGTCTGCTGCTCATTTCCCCTCTGCAGAAAATAACAGGCTTGCTTAAACAGTTTTAAAAGTGGCTAGCGGTGATCTCTTCTGGACAAGAGTGCATTTTGTTATTGCTTATTGGCACAGAGATAAAGTATATCGCTTAGTGGTCTCTGCTATTCAGTTACTTCTTCTCCATCATTATTTCTCATGGAGGTGAAGTTCTTGATTCTGCCAGGCATAGCTGCAAGGGTCGTCTTTTGGCGACAGACCCAGAGAATGGCACAGGGGTCATCTTCGAAGGAGGCTTTACACAGAGCAGATGGAGGTGTCAGTTCTGAAGGTCAGTTCAGAGAAGACTGAAAAGAGAGAAGAAAGACAGGAAAAGAGGAGGAAAACAGGCACAGTGATTTCTATATCCTTTGTGTCACCACAAAGGTGACACAACCTTATACAGGACAACCTTGTATGTTCGTACTATATTTTTATTAAAAAAAATATGTAGTGCCACTGCATATACTGGCTTTGGGGGACTAAGGAGATGCCACTTAAAGCAGTCACCGGGACAACACAAAAGCTTGACTGAAACAGCTGGCGTGAGCAGCAGAACGTATGAATGCAGATCTTGCCTAGACAAACTCTGGTGGCAGGTATGAGAGTGGCTGTTAAATGGTTCCACCTCAGGACAGAGGGAACTGAAAAATGCATCTCTTAAGCGGGGAAAAGAGCATGGATGAGATGCTGATCTTCAAGATAGCAGCTTGAGTATTTAGGAAAAATGAGTAGCTTAAGAAGAGTTTTCCTTTCTGTTTTCTCCCCATACTATTATTTCTTCTATATATTTTTAAAAAGAAAGAAAAAATGCACCTGTCAGATAAAGAATGGTGATTAGAAAGTGGAAGAGCAAGACAGTGAGAATAAATAGGATCGGGAGAGACAGCAAAGTGCATACATGTACTTGATGTTACTACATCTTTGTGGCTGTGTAGATATCCCAGGTGGAATAAAAAATTAATAAGGCAGGAAGATCAAAAGGAAAAGGAGTGGCAGGGTGAACTTCCTTCTCTGAATAAAATTTGATATTATAATTAAGCTTCTAGCAGTAACCAGTTTCATCACCAGCCTAACTTGCTCTAGAGGAAGCACCAGAATGCTGAGCCCTGATAGCCCCCAGCGCAGTGTACATGCCGACATGAAAGTTACACTGGAACGTTGTAAAGATCCATACTCCATGTGAAAATGGCTGTAAATGTTATTTGTAAAAATTGGCTATAGCTGTTTCCTTCGATCTGAAGGAAGCAATCCTTGCCGGCAGCGCTGATCTCCTGTGCTCAGGGTGCAGCTGCCTGTGCGACCTTCCCTGGGACACCCTGAGCTGCGCTGCAGGCACCAGCGCTCCGAGCTGCCCCAGCAGTGCAAGTGAAAGGAACGGGCTGGGCTGAAAGCGGCAGCTTTCTTAATTTACAGAGGCTGAGTCGGTCCGCTGTAACTTATGACAGCTGAACCCGTCATTTGCCAGCCACTTCTGGGCAAGACAAAACTTGTTAATGAGGTTACTTCCACCAAGAACACAACCAGCACTGTCACTGGGCTGAGGGAATTTGCTGAAGCCGACTCCTGTTCCCTTTCTGCCACAGACTGAAAAAGAAAAGTATAACCAGCTACCGCAGTCAAGATATGTTTGCAAGTGGCTGCTTTGCTTCGGTGGTAATATATTTTTCAGTATATGGCGGTTTGCTTTTTGAATGTTGAAAAAACTGACTTGGCGTTTCCTGGAGCTGAACAGAGAACCTCTGATCTGTCTGCAGAGATGCCAGTATTTGCATGACTTTAAAGATGGAGAAATAAAGCACATTTCTCGTGACTTGTCAAGCTGCCGAATAATAATGTGACAGAGGTATTCGGTAACAATAATGAGAACCCCATTTTGATTCTGAACAAAAGATGCTATTCAAAAATCTGCATGCCATGAATATTATTTACATACACTTACGCAGAACCTAACTCCACCCCACATTAGTAGTGTGTCAAAGAGGAAAAATCAAACATTCAAGACAAGAAATACAAAGCTGAAGATGAAACACAGATTTAAACTATGATAGAGTTAACTTGGACTCATCTTCAATTATTTGGCACTGTACTTCTCTAATCGTATACAGACTAGATTTCTTCTGGCAAAGCTGAGACAAATGGAGAGAAACTACTGCTGCTTCCCCTCTGCCAGGAAACAACATCCCAAGCACGTGGGCTGGCCTGCAAGGAGCACACAGAAAGCTTCGCTGCAGCTTCGGCAGATGGGATTTTAGAGCTGCTTTCAACCAGCCAAACCCTCAGGAAGCCCTGAGTGGCCTTACAAAGGATAAATCCCTGTTTTGTCAAGACAGAGCAGTTTTTATTACTCCAAGGAGGCCTAATCAGTACTTCTCTATGACAACAAAAGGGTGAGTCTGATCCCGTGACCAAAACAGTATTCCTCAAATATGTCATCATTCAGAGATGTTAAAAAGCCAGGCTCTCCGAAAGTCACAGTTTACTGGCTGTAAGCTAGTGTAGGAAATGCCAGTATACATTATAGTATGTAACAAAGACACATGCCAAAGGAGCACAATTAGTTGGGCTTTGGTATCTTCTAAATGCGTGTTTTTGTAATCTGCTGATGCTGTACGAGCAATGGCAGGTACCTGGAATATTTACAGCATTGTTGGTGGAGCTGTTAACAGCCCATGGACTGCGGCTACCCAGCCCAAGGCCCACGTTCCCCACCACAGAAGTCATCCTCATCTCCCACTGAAGGAGTGGTCCTCTCAAAGCCAGCCTTTCATCTCCTGGCTGTTCCCCACGCTGTCTGCCACAGCGCAGCGCCCACAGCCTCACAAACTCACAAAGCTGGTCAGGGAGCCTGACAGCGCTGCCTCCTTCTGTCCGTTCCTGCCCTTTCTCTTGATTCCATTTCCTTGTTTCCTTCCCTGAGCTCCCACAGTGGATAGCCAGAGATACCCTACTCATCTCAACACCACTCCACGTACTTGGCTATTAGTTTGGGATGTCTCGATATCTGACTGCCTGCTGTCAAAACTCCAGCTAAAATTACAGAGAACTTAAGTGTTTAAATTTCTAATTATTTCTGGTATAAGTGATGTTGAAGGTCTAATTTCAATCAACTAACTTCCTCTTAAAAGTTAACTTTTGATTGTGAAATACCTGCTACCCATGGGGGTAAGTTTTCTCTTTCCCTACCAGCTGCTGTTTCATCTGTCAGGCTTCAAGCCTTTGCAAGTAAAAGGCCAGAAAATGTTACACCAGAAAATCAAAGGCTGTCAAATAACTACCACCAGCCTGGGTCTCAGAGCCACAGCGTATTTCTGAGGAGCAGTGTTTCCATCGCCAGGCTGCGCTTGTTTCTAATGATTATTATTTGGTACTTTCACAGTAAGTGAGCAAGGGAGGTCGGGGCAAACACGGCTTTCAAGTGCTCGGGACAAAAGTCGAGACATCGTGATCCCATATATAGTGCCCACGTGTCACAAATTAGTGAGTAAGGTCTTTCTTGACATACTCGGACGAGCTGTCTGGTGAACCATGCCTCCCCGCAGCACTCACTCACCAGTCTGGTCAGTGGTGGTCACTGGATTCACACTGCAGCTACATTAAAACGAAATCAAAGTCATTTTTAACTGAAAAGGGTTTCCTGTTAAAGAGGAACGCATTTGAGGCGCTGGAAGCTTAACCTGACAAGTATTTTGGTTTCCTGACGTGCTCCGCCTGAACACGACCGACTAAACTTTCAGCCCCGCGCTCCCCCCCGCACCCGTGCGGTTGCTGCCCGGTCTCCCCCTCGGCCGTGCCCTCCCCCGGCTGCCCCCACGCCGTGCCCGGACGGGCGGACGGCACCGCGACGCGGCTCTTCGGCGGCGCAACGGGGTGAGCGCGCTCCCGTTCGCACCGTCCCCGTCTCTGCAGGTAACCGGCACGGTACGGGGGCGCACGCCGGGAGCCCCCGGCCTCTCCAGGGGCTCTGTCCCGGCGCTCCCCCCACCCCAGTCCGTGCGAGCCCCCCGCCCTGAGGGTCTGCTCCTCGCCGCCCAGGCGGCTGCCCCCCGCCCTTACCGACTCGGCGAGGAGGAGCTGGCCCTTGCGGGAGCAGAGGAACTCCCGGGGGGGCAGCAGCGACCGCAGCCCGGGCGGCGCCGCGGCGGCCCCCGCGGCCTCGGGCTCCTCCATGGATGCGAGCGGCTCCGGCGGCCGCGAGCTGGCGAGGAGCGCGGGCGGCTCGGTGGTGGTGGCTTTTATTTTTTTTTTTTTAAGGAGGGAAGCGGAAATCGTGACACTGCGGAAACGTGAAAAAAAGTTTCAGCATCCCCAACCCGGGGGGGTGGCGGCCGAGGGCTCGGGGCTGATCCAGAGAACCTGGCAAATATTAGTTGTCCATTTTAAAATCTAGTTAACAGGCCAGTTACTCGCTCAAACAAATGCCTCACTTATTGGTAGGATCCCAGCAGCCTCTTGCTGTCTGTTCCTCAGCCCTGATGAACAGTAATTGTACTCTCGCCATCACTGCCACCTTGAGTGGTGGCCTTGGGTCCAGCCCGCCCCAGCTCTCCACTCCTGACGCTACTTGTCACCATCCTGTTGTGCAGGGAAAGTGCATGTCAAGGTCACATTAAAAAAACCCACCATCCTTGATTTGCAAGAAGTCCTTTGATTTCAATGGATTATTGATGACAATGGTAAAAGGGAAAGAATCTGACACAAAGTGTGGTAATTGCTCTCCATTTAAGCATCATTCCTTGTTTTGGAGGCATTCAGAGCCTGAAATGGTCCAAGGAACATTTNCGCAGCGGCTGAACAAGTGTTTTTACACAAACTCCCTGTTCACAACGTGCGCCCGGTATTCCTTTGCTTTTGTCCATTGCACTGTGCCAGCCTTGAAACTCTTCCATCCCGGGCTTGCCCTTGGGTTTGGACACGCAGACTGTGATCCGCTGGGTGCTTAACTTTACCATGGGCTCTGTGAGCACAGGAGCATCTGCGGCAGCAGTCCCCACAGACACTTAAATATTTTATGTGACTTAAAATACCACTTTATCTGCTGTCTTCGTGGCACTGCAATGCAGTCGTGACGGCGTTATGCTAGGGAGGCAGTGTGGTTATTTTCAGCACTATTCCAAACATAAAAATGTAGGGATCAAAAGGTCTCACAGCAACAAAGCACTCATGCGGCCTGAGAGTCATCAGCCAAGGGGGGGGGGGCTGATCTATGGACTGAGATCATCAGTAAGGGTGAAAAAAACCTGTTTGTAACGATGTAATTTTTACTTTAAGCACTGTGCTTAATCAATAAGTAATGTTAAATAATGCACATAGACCTACTTGTATTTTCCTTTTATTACAGAAAAAAGGCAATTTTGAAATGAATTTTCATAGAGGTGAAAATGTAATTAAGTTTAGAAAAACAGGACAATTTTCTGTGAAGGTTATACTGGTGAAATTGCAACACAAACTACATTTGTAAACGTAAGAAAACTTACGAACAGTACTTGCAAAAATGTACATAAATGCACGGGAAATTCAAAGGTGAACACATGAAAATAGAAATTGTTTAAAAAAGAACAGTAAGCCAGTAATGAATGGATCAATCGTTCTTTTACTAAAATGGTAATCTATCTTGCAGGAGTATTCCTTCCTGGTGGTCTATCAAGGCTAATCTTCTGGAAAAGAAGAACTGCGTCGACAACACAGAGAACAAGCAACACAAGACCAAACACCTATAAAAATAACAATAATGTTGGTTTCCCCATAGAATCTCTATCTTTTACTGTAGTGACTCATCTGCTGTTCCTCAGAGAAGCAGTAAACACATCTTCCTAATTTGCTTCTGGCCTTCTAAATACATGTGTGATTTGAGACAGCTGATAAATTAACCTCCGTATTTAAATCCCACCAGCCTTTCATACAGCAGTCACACCCTGGCTTTGTTTGGCGTGTGAAGCCTTGGAGATGATGTGTTCTCCTTGAAAGCTACGCTAATGCTGCATTATGCCAGACAATGCTTTTATCCTAAATGAGAACCCTTCTGTCTCTTTAAGGACTGCCCAATTGATGGTATTGGCCTGGAGAAAAGTCAACATTTAAAGACACAAGCCTAGCAGAAAAAAAGGAGAGCGCCTCTCGTCTGAAGCTCTGAACAGGAAGCATACTCCAGACTGAAGAAAAGGTACGCAAGTATTTAAAAAATATACAGCTTCAGGAAGGCAACTGGAAAAATGTGTTTGGAAAACGGCTGCTGAGTTAGTTAACTCGCTCAGCTCTTGCCCTTCAGCCCGATCCCACATGCAAACGACTTTTTTTATGCAAGCATGTTTTAAAATGACATCATCTGATCAGTGGGAGTAACGTGAAGGGAAGCTCCTTCAGGAGAGCACAGTTCAAGGCAGTTCGCACCCTAGGAGTACGGGCTCTGGGGCAGTTCTGGTTTTCCCAGCAATGAAGATGTCTGCCCGAGTTCTGCCCAAGCTTGTTTTCCAAGCTACCTGCTTAGTCTCCTGCTTCCAATTTAATTTCTATTAACTTCACAACTGAGAATATAAATTACATTTTAGCATAGCCTAAAAGTCTCCTTTTTCCTTAGGATGTCACTGCCAGTGACGATATCAGCTTTGCACCTCACGGTCTCTTAAGCTGATTTTTAAAAACTCATGTGGCGAGTTTTGGGTTTATTTTGGTTGCTTGTCACATTCTAGCTTTTGTTGTACTCCAGGAGATTTAAAAACTTTCAAAACTGAGTTTTTTCCCCCTTTACTGTTTATTAATGTTACTTAGTTTTCATTTGAATTAAAAATACTAGTTTCTTAAACTATTAAACCGGTTTGATCTTAAGTACACAAAAATCTTACAATCATAGTCTGAAAAAAACTTTTCAACTGTCATAATCTATCAGCTTGTATCAGAAAAAAAAATATGTATCAGGAGAGAGGTGCCAGCATGTCTGTTAAAAAGCCTCAACTCTTTTTAGCGGGATTGTAGGCATTTCTTCTGAAATAGTGTAACCAAACTGGACAGTCCTAGAAGAGCTATGGGTTCTCCCACCTAGAATTTCAAGCTATAGAAGCAAATGCAGGTTACTCAAATTAGTTAAACTCTAAAAGTGTTCAGTGTTGGTACCTCTCTCTAGGAAGTCCTAAGTCTAGCAGTATCTTTAAATTATTAGTGATTTGAGGATTTATTTTTTTGTGAGATATGTTGAATGTGTATTCACTTTAGTTTTTGATGCCTGTGTACGTTCTTCCGTCAAAGTTATTTTCATGGTTTTACCACAAAGTAAGTATACCAACAGGTTCACATTGTGCCTACCGTAAGAACTGAAATTCGTTAATAATGTTCCTACTTACTCCTCCAGCCAGCATCCCATTGTTGGTCTTGATTATTATCGCAAACAGGCACACAATGAGGAGGAACAACGCTGCAATGACCGAGTTGAAAATATCCTGAAAACAGCCAGTGGAAGCAAAATATTTATTTTGAAATACATGCCTGAAGAAGAACGTGAATAGCTCCCAATACTGCAGGAATCATTAAAAATTGCTGTTTTACTATGAAAATGGAATTGCACTCATATCCATGTAAGATCGATAGTGACACCCAGCGGTTTGATGTTAAAAAGACTGTCTGTATGTGTTATGCAAAGGGAGTTTGATAAAACTTCCTCCTTTTACCTTTTTGTTTGGCAGTCAAATTTATGCAACGTAAGTACGCTTGACAGCCTAAAGCAGCAAATAAATCTAACAAAGGGAGGTAAGGGGAGAACTCTCATATCATAATGAAAGCGTATGTTTAATTTGTGACGTCAAAGACAAGTACAGTATTATAAAGTTAAGCAAATGTTGCTCATTACCGGCTATAAGCCAGCCATTTAGAAACCGATGCCTCTGTTAGGAAAAACTGGTTCAGCAAACGTGAAATACTGTTTTTTGTCTTTAACTTTACAGAAACAAGTGACCGAGCTGACGGACAGTAACCCCTCCGAGCAGGCAGTCACAAAGTGGGTGCCATCACCTCATTTTAGGGGCCAGGCAATACTCACAGCCAGCGGCCAGAACAGCCAGCTCATCTTTTTATCCAGCTTTAGCAGGTACAGCAGCAAGAACAGCGCCGTGATGACCACCTCCATGACGGCCAGCGCCGTGCACGCCCCGGGGGAGCGGGAGGCCGCGAAGCAGAGGAACGTTACCAGCGCCACCAGCTAAGGGACAGGAAGAGTGACGGGGTCAGCGCCCGCCGCCCTCTCGGGAGCGGCGCCCCCGAGGGACCGCGGCCCGGCCCGCCCAGCCCCGCTCCCCGCAGGGCCTACCGCTCGCGCGATCTTCACGGCGCCCCGCGGAGAGCGGGG
>VZSC01047435.1:1868127-1889217 GCA_013398225.1 Steatornis caripensis
CGGCGGTGCTTGTGGCCGCCGAGTGTCTCGGCGGGGCAGCAGCGGGGCTCCCCTCTCCCGCCGCGCCTCGGGCTGCGCAGAGCGCGCCTTCCCGGTGCTCGTACGGATCTTTGCGGTCCCTTACTGGGCTTCAGCCGGCGCACCGGGTACCCCGTACGGGCTTTGCCCGCCTTTTGTTCGTTCGTTTTGCTGGGGATCCTGCCGTTGCTTGCCTGAGTTTTATACGTGTGTAAGTTTTGAGGTGTACGGCGTCTAAATCGCTTGTCTTGGAGGTGTGCTAAAATCTTCATCCTTACCCTTCTGCGTAGCTAGGCCTGCGAGCTCGGTGAGCATCTCACCGCGTCTGGCCTTTCCAAAATTAATTTTTCACCCCACAGTAACGGCCGTTGACTGAGGAGCAGTAGGTGTAACACAAATCCGCCGAAGGCGTGCGGGCACTCACCGTGTGACTCCGTGTAGCGTCAAGGACAAAGCAGAATTTAAGCTATAACTGTGTTAGTGTATGCCACGGTGTGTCTGTACACGACCCAGTGATAACCTTAAAGTTTGGTAATTTAGCAAATATTCATATTGGGCAATAGAGAACCTGAAAACTTTGGGGAGGGCTCACACTAAGACGTTCAGAGTAACTGTAAGTCCTTGGTTGTCATGCCTGTTTACTTCCATTCTAGATAAACATCTGATAAAAGAAGACAATAGAAAGACAGTTGTAAGTATTTGCATTTTGTTCAGAAAACAACATAAAGCGTATGGCCTCTAGTTTTATTATGATCTGAGTAGATGCATATTATTAACCCTTGGACGTGGCTGTTTTGCCGAGCGGCGTGCGGGTGGTGGGTCCATTACTGGGTCTTACTCGGTGCAAACCTACGCTTACCTCGTTCTGTAAATTGCAATAAAATCGTGAGGGATTTGTGCAAATGCATGGTGTTGCTGTGTAGGGACAGGCGTCGGTTTGGGGTTAGTGCCGCCTGTGTAGCGTTGCAGGTGTCCTGTACAACGCTGCCTGTGAGGTTTTTTTTTCCCTTTTGTGAATTGTAGTGCTCACATTGCTGTATTTGGAATCTCGTTACTTTAAGTTCTACATTATTTTAAGACAGCTGAAACAAAATTCTTGTAGTTTATTTTAATTGTGCAGGTTTCTGAAAATAAACATTTAATGCGTCTTAAGGTTTAAGTTATCTATTTAATGGATACTGAAATTGTGACTTCAGTTTGCATTTATTTTAAGTTCAAAGTTAAGTTGAATTCTCTGAGGTGAGTTGTGGCAGATGGTGTGGCGGAGCGGCAGCCCAGCTGGTGACCCACTGAAACCTTGGGGGCCATGGGAAGGTGGAAGCAGGGGCAGGCGGCAGCTGGCTCTGCAGGGGTGCGGGGAAGTAAGGCTGCCCTTTGCCTTCTAAAGAGACAGTTGGTGTATGTATGTCAGGGAGAGAAAAAGTGGTGGTCTGCGGGGAGTCATGAATCCAAGCTGATCCCCGATGTCTTCCTGTAAAATGATCTGTTTACATTATAAAAAAGTAGTATGCTTGATATGGAAAGAGTGTATTTTTACATATGCAGTTTACTACTATGCAATAGCATGGCTTTTAAATGTGGTACCATTTTTCATCAGATATGTATTGAGGGGAACATTGCAAGTGGAAAAACAACATGCCTGGATTACTTTGCACAAACTACCAGCATTGAGGTACTGGATGTACTTTTTTTTCTTCATTTACATCATTAAGCACTTGCTTGTCTTGATGAAATTGACATTTAACTTGGAAGTGTTGTCCTTTCTTAGGCTTATGAGGAAGGAGCCGCAGGTTGTCAGCCAGTGCGCTTACTGGTGCAGATATTTAGCCCCCCTTCCCCAACTATTTATAGTGAAATTGTAGAAGAGAAATTTAGATCACATGCAGTAAAGTACTGAATGCCAAAATACCAGTAAAACGCGAGGATCAGAATTTGTACTTCTGTAAAGTAACTGCAGCCCACGTGGGTTGGGCATGTTTGGGCATGCTTGTTTGCTCGCTCTTGTCGCTTAAATCTTAGGTGCATCTTGTAATAAGCAAAGTAAAGACAAAGAAGTAATGGTGTGAAAATACTGATGCTGTGTAACTGAGAGTCCAGTAAATGGATGAATGTCTTTTTTAAAAAATGAAGTCCGTTACAATTGTTTCTGGGGATTTCTTAGACCGTTACGGTATTTGATTTCATATTGCTTAGAACAAGATTAGGGGAAGGGCAGGCTTACTGTGTTTTAAACAAAATCAAGATCAAGCCTCAGTGAGCAATTGCTTTTGTGTACATCAGATATTAATACTTTTCCCAGCAGATGTGGGAACGCTTTTGACACTGAGTCTTAGGATTCCTCGTAGAAATGCTGGGTTGCCAGATGGCGTTTGGTAATTTACTCCATAAGGATCATTCCTGTTAAATAACTATTACCCCAAAGGATAGTGAACTTTAATTTGCATATAGTGCAACATTTTTTTAAAAAGCTAGTTAACGCTCAGGCTTATCAGATTCTCTTAGACCTGGGTCTACAGTGTCATTGGGGTTTTGGACCCTGTTTGAACTGGCTAAGTATCTTGTGATTTTACCTATTCAGGGTGGAAGCTTTTCTGATGCATTTCCTAAGTTTTGAATGCATTTTGTTTGTTAGATCACAAAAATAAGATGAAAAGTAATATGATAGCAATTCTGATCCTCTGTTCCTTTGCTGGCAAGTGTTACTGGGAGAAATAGACTTGTGACGGAATGAGCATGTCATTGAAGTGCAATCAGTACTCAGCTAAGCCATCCTTTCCCTTAACGTCGTACTGATTTTGACTCAAAAAAGTGACATTATATCCAGGCTCGTTAGGTAATCAATCCAGTGTTTTATTTTGGTGGTTTAAAAATGCTAAAAGGATGTTGTGTAGTAATAGTACTCTATTTTTTAACAGTGTTCATTATTACCATTTGTATTACAGGATTCAGTGCTGTTTTTTGAAGGGGGATGAGCTTTCCAATATGAGTGCTGAATACTCTGACTTACTGAATGAGTATTCATTAAAAATGGTTGTAGACTTTTAGGGTCAAATGACGTATTTAAAATCTAAAATTTGTTTAACATGGAGTAATTCTTTTTAACAAGGTTTTGACAGAACCAGTGACTAAGTGGAGGAATGTTCGTGGTCATAATATCCTGGTAAGTGGCAGAAATTAATTCTACAATTAGAATTACTGTTCTTTTAGGAAGACATGCCTGAGGACTTCTTACCAATCAGCAAAACTGTTACGAAAGGTGTGGTCATAATCTTATACAGCAAAAAATAAAGCTCCATGATGCAAAAGATCTTTTACTGTGATTAAGACATGCATATAATAGACACATTGCGTTTAAAATGTGGTTTTGGCAAGGACTAGGTCTTTTATTGGGTACGAGTGAAAGAAACTCACAGAAAGGTAAGCTCTGAGTGTGACAGTTGTTTCTAGATCTACTTATCCCTATTTCAAAGAAAGGAAGAACATCTTTGCTATTAAATTACCTCAGAAAGTGAGAGGCAGATCTGATCAGTTAATATTGTTTGACTGCTGAATACAGGGAAAACTTAGTCCTGTGAGGTGTTGAGAGCTTCTGTTGTCTTTTGGGTAGTCATTGCTTCTTGGAACCGTTCCACACAAGTATGTCCCTTTGTCACAGCTGTGCTCGGAGACAGCATTCAGGGCTCTAACTACATCTGCAGATATGCTTTTGCTGGTTGAAGTGATTTCTGATGTCAGTCTTCCCTGCTTGTACAATCACCTCCATTGCTAAAATCTCATTACTGGCTGAGATGGGTATCTATGCTCAAGCTTATGTGGAATTTGCTGTCAACACAGCCGTGTGGATACACACCAAACATGTATTTGATGTAACTACTCCTAGCACAGGTCCTGTGGAAAAGTAAGATCTCTCTACTAGAAGTTGCTGATGCTTTCCTTTCTTAGTAAAGAGATGGGGCATACTTGGCTGTGTCGCACATCTTCACAGCAATCTAGGCACTTCAGAATACTTTCTCATTCTGATCTTGAACAGGGAGAAGAAAAGGGGGTCAGATCTGTGGACTGAAGCCATGCTGCTGACTTAAAGCTTGTCACCTCAGCAAATAGCACTGAATGATGTCTTATTTTGAGTCAGATCTTTTCTCTGCTTTGCAGGATAGACTGTTGCTTGTAAGCGTGTGTGTGTGTGGAATTGCAGCAATCAGAAAGAGTGGAAGATCTGAGAACTGCTTTGAGGATCTTTTGGGAAGAATAGTTGTCTATGTTAAAAGACACTCTTTCTGAGGTCCAGAACATACTTACTGGAACTGTATATGCGTTTCTGGATGGACTGAGTATACTGTGCACTGTCAGTGCACAAAAGTAGAGTAGCAGATATGTTTTTTTAATTACTAAACGTATTTGAACTGTCTCAAATGAGCTGTGCCTTGGTCCTGACTGTTCCAGGTGCAGAGTAACTAATTCCTGGGACCGGTTGGTGTCTCTAAGGACCAGGACTGTAATTCTTAGGTCGGTTTTGTGGAGAGCACATGATCACTTAGTTGTTGTTAAACCTAGTGGCATCTGTTTTAGTTCACTTCATTTAGCAATTCTGTTGTAGTGCAAAAGCGTATGGAATACACAGCTTCACTTTTTTTGCTGTTTGACCTTTCAAAAATGTCTCTGTCTCACTTCCGTCTCTAACCTCAGGGCTTAATGTACCAAGATGCATCAAGATGGGGGATAACATTGCAGACTTACATACAGCTTACAATGTTGGAGCAGCATACCAGGCCAATGGTAAATAAACATGTTTTTCTTTTAATTTAAAAAAGAAGTAGATGCGGTTATGAGTAGTAAATATTTTTAACCTTGCATCCAAAAGTTAAGATGCTGTTTGTGTTCTTTCTTTGTTCCTGCAGTGAATATGAATTTTTATGGTGCAAAGACATTGTTGCTATGCTCAGCGTGTGCTCCAGGTTGCCTCCTGCCTGCTCAGAACTTTTACTTCCCCAAACTGATACTGCTTTTTTTGCACCACCCTTATAAGCTAGACTTGCACAAATCTCTTCATCATCATACATCAGTGGCTTGTCTGTAATTGGTGTCTATATAAATTCAGCTATTTAAAATCTTTGGCAGACATTAAGTAATCTTAAAGATAGTGTTCGTTGTACTGCTCCGTGCTGTCCAGGACAAATTTAGCCACTGCTGCTTGTGTTTATCCAAAATACTTCCGCTAAAATTTTCGACTGCTTTTTTCAGATGGTTTGCATGCTTTTTTTCTTGTAATTTTTTCTTTTTCTGTATTGATTCACATAATCTACCTTTTTATCAAGATCTGCTCATTTATCATTTGTGCAAACGCCTTGTGTTACATTCTGTGCTAAGTCTTCCGTTCCCTGATTACAGTAGCTGATCTTAGGTGGCACGCTTTTATTTTCTTGCATTGTATTTTCTGACTTTGTGTCAGGGCAAGCTTTCAGAAGTACCACAGATGATAGTGATACCGCACATACAATAATTAGCTTTTTGGAAGAGGTATTTTTCCAAGGTGATAGAAATCTCCTTCTGTTCCAGAAAAAGTTCATTGAAAAATTCCTGAGGATTGCCCTGCATTTCAATCTGTGCTTTGCTGTCATTTGCCATTTGAGCCTTGCTGGAGCAATTACTGCTTCCATGCTCATTAACGTGCCACATACCTGGTTGGAAAGAGCTCTGCCAGAGTTGCCTTGCTCTGCAGCGGCCAGAGAGTGTCAGAGAGTCTCTCTTCTCCAAAACAAAGTGCTATTTGAGCACGTGCAAGGCTGGCTAAGGCAGCAATACTTTGTCAGTTGTAACTAAAGTTCTGTTTTCATGTTACAGTTTTTCTGGTGTTATGCCTGTGCTGTTGACACAGTAACGCACCTGAAGGTGGCAACAATTTGGATAGCAATAGTTCCTGTTGTCTGCAAATCCTATGTGGATTGCTGCTTTTTTTTGTCCCCCTAGTTAACTTCAGCTGCTCTGTTGATTGCTTCTGCTGTTACTTTTGAAACTTGCATATGAATAACAAGTGAGTTATGTATGTGTTTAATAATGTACTGGCTGTAACTAAGATTAAGAGTATTTGGTTTTTTTTGTGGTTCCCACCCTCGCAGTAAATTTTTTTATCACAAGATCTGGAAGAACTTAAAATATTATGTATTTCATAATGTGCAGGACATGATGTGCAGTATGAGCTTGAAAAGAAACAAACATGCTGGAAAATGTGAAGTAGTCAGTGACTGTCAAGTTTTATTTTGTAGATTTCCCCCGTAAGAATGATGGAACGTTCAATTCACAGTGCGAAATACATTTTCGTAGAAAATTTATATAGAAGGTATGGTGTATGGTTTTCTACTTTACTTTCTTGGCTTAATTAGATTTAAAAAAATAAATACAATTGACTGATGATTTATTTAGTAAGTTGTATCTAAGGGGTCTGTGAAATCTGTCAGTTCTGTGCTGGAGTGGCAGTATGTTTTGTACGGGATGTGGTGCCCACTGGTAGGGTAAAACCTGTAGGACACGGGCCAGATGAGAGCCTTTTTCTGAAGTCTTTTTGTGTATTTAGAACACCATTTACTAAAGTTATCTGCTCTCCAGCTGAATACAAAAGTCTTGCTTAAATCAAAGCAAACACATACTGAACAGGTCAAAACCCATTATATAAAGAATAACACTGTAAGAGGGAGAGAACTATACAGCGTTATCCAACCTAGCATCCAGGACGGGCATTTCTTGCAAGCAGGAACTCAAGTGACAGGCATTCCAGCCCTTACGTGCTATTGCTCAGAATCGGGATTTGTAGGATCAAAATAGCCTGGAAACCTTGATAGGCTAGTGAGTATAGAAAGAGCAAGAGCTGTTTGTCTCTAAGTGTCACTTTGTGAATCAGGTCCCCACCTCCAGGTATGCTTGGGCCAGAGGTAGAGCGATCGGGCCTAACCTGGGTTATTTTGTTCTGGGGATAAGATTGTGGCCTGAGATAGAAAAAGCATTTATTACCTGGCCGATGTATAACTCATCCATCCCGTACTAACTAAAGTAGTGCAGTAATCAGCACTGATTTTGTTGTTGTTGTTGTTTTGTTTAGAATGCTGACCTTATGTTGAGAAGTGTATGTAAGAGGTTGTTGTTGTAATGGATTTTTTTAGTGGTGTTAAGGGACAAGACTAGTTTCTTGCCCCTGTCTGCAGGGAGAATGGCTGCATGCCACAAGATGGCATCCATGCTACATAAGTGCCCAGTCTGTTACTGCAACTGCTTTGAGTATTGAGAAAGACACAGTAAGATGGGAGGCAAACAGAAAGAGACATTATTTATCCCAGTCTGTGTGCAGTGGAAATGTACTGGAATGTCTTTCTTGTTATTAATTACTGACTTTTTTTTTCTGAATTGTCGACAAAGTGCTTTTGTCTCAAAGACTGAGAACTTTGTTGCTATGAGGCTAAGTCTGCTTGTGTCAACTCTATGTATTAATTTTGTAATAACATTTTTAAGGGCATCTAAGATGTTTCATTGCTTCAGCACTTTTTAATATCGGGCAGAAGGCGTTTGCTTTGTTTTGTTACAGCAAGCTAGAAGATAGCTGATGCTACCAATAGCAAACAAAATATAAGGGTGAGTAAAAGGATTATAAATAAGGAAAACTTGGGGCTACATGAAAATAGCCATTTTGAGTCACGTGAAAAAAACAAGTAAATGTCCTCCCTCATATCGTGGTGGTCAAAAGTACTTGAAAAGAGTGTAAGAATAGGGTAAGCATAATTTCTGAGTATATCCAGTAACTTATAGTTCAGGAACTTCCTCATTCAGCAGTGGTGTCTCTGTGTTTAGTAACACACAAGGAATTTCTTGTTCATGAACCTGTCCAGTTTCCCCCTAAGCTCTTGTAAACTTTTAGTTTCCAGGACATCCTATGGCATGCAGTTCTATAGCTTTACTCCATGTTGTTTGATCATTGCCTTGTCCCTGCATGTTGTAGTTCTTTAAAGATCATATAGACTTGTCTCAAAAAAAAAAAAAAAGCTTGCATCTTTGTACAGGAAAGAAAACCCCAGATAAGAAAAGACTGAATGATAGTGGGAGTATGGAAATAGTAGTAACCACAACTACAGTAGAAACAAATTTCCATTTCAGAGTTCTGAAAGCACGTGAAGTCTCACACTAGGTGAAAGTATTGTAACGTAGAGGCAGTACCCTTGTGATTTGTAACAACTACTATAGAGCCTGTATTAGCAAGTAGGGAAAGTCATGCTAGTAACTGCAGGTTTGTTCATTTGCCTCAGTGTTTATCACAACTTTAGAACAAATGATGGAGGGAAGAATAATTAAAGCTTCGGACAAAAATGTGAGTGACCAACAACACATCAGGTTAGACTAATCTAGTAATTGTGTTTTGTAACACTTTCCCTCCCCTACCCCCTGCCAATCCCCTAAACGAAGGCATTCTCATCAATCTGAATTAAAGTTCCGTATTTATCAAGGAGGTTTGGGGAGACGTTCATGAATTATTATTCATAAGTGCCAAAGTTGGCATTGTGATATGATAGGAAATCCCATTGAAGTGAGATACTGAAAGGGGATTTATCAGGCTGGAAGGAGATTTTTCATGTTGGATCAGCGTTTGGATTGATGCTTTATTACAAAGAGTGAGAGTATGCTAATAAATTCTGTCATTCATTTGAACTGACAACAGAAATTTTGACTATAAGATGAAAGATTATAAATCAAAATATATATTTTTATATATTTATAAATAAAGAAAAATTGATCACAAAGTAACTCTAGTATTATGTGGCTCAGAGAAGAGTAAATGTGACTCTTAGAAGTATCTGGCAAAGTGCTTCCAGGAGGGAGATGGAAATACAGTGCTTTTGTACGCAGCTTTTATGAGAGCTTTTCAGCATTACTTTTTATGCTCCTAACTGCTTATTCATGATCTATGAACTAAAACTGAAACAGGTGTGAAGCTGAGATATTGACATGATCAAAAGAATGGAAAGCCTGTTTAAAGAGGCAAAACCAGCTTGACGTAATTGTATAGAAAATTTCGGAGAATACACTTGTCAGCTGTGGGCACACCAGGTGCAAACACAAAAAATGGGAGTTACTGAAATTGGAAGACTATAATAACAAAAGAATAATTAGATACAAAAAGGCTATGGATACATTAAGAGCTAAACATTAGAAGATGGTGTCTTGGCTGTCAGAGGAAGAAAGAGAAAATACAAACTTTACACTTGATACTTTTATGTCAAAGGATAATAGTGGCGGGGAAAGGCCTTATAACTGAAAACGATCGCTTCCCGTGCTGTGGTTTTTTTGTTCAACCGCTGCATGAAAACTTTAAAAATCATTCTGTAACTAAACGGACTTTGCAAAGGAAAATGCCTTTGTATTCTTCTAGAGGCTTTTTCTTTCCTTGTTACTGTTTCCTAGGAATCTCCTGTCTCTGTAGGGGAGTGATCCTAGTTCTTGTGTAGGTTAGTCAACATGCAAAAATCAGGCAGAGAACACAAGAAAGGTCACCCACTGTAGAAATTGAATTGTGCCTGTCTGGTGGAAGGTCTGGAAAACAAAACTGATCCGACATACCTTTTCTCTGAAAATGTGATTAAAAACCCCTCTCAGGCTCAAGCTATTCAACAGGTATTTTCAGCTAAGGAATTGTTAAATAGCTGTATGGAAGGCATTTTCCTGTTAAAAGTATGTAAAAACGAAATAGAACTTTTTTGTTAAAAACAAGACTTGGACTGAGTGGGGTAAGCATGCTGCAAAGAGCAGAGGTTATTTTATGCTCTCTTTTCTGTAAGAGAAGATATTGCTTAGGGTCCCAGTCTTAAAGATTGAGAAGAATCCTGTGTTATCTCTAGTCTAGACAAACTCTACTCCTTTAGGAGAATGATTAATTTAAGCAAGGGATGAGGAGCTGTGGGAGTATCAAGAATACCAGCTCTTCTTTGATCCAGTGTCACTCAGTATTTGTGTTTTGGCTTTGCAGGCTTTTTCCCAGAGAGAGAAAGAGAGTAAGATTTACGACGGTGATGGAAGGCTTAAATTGTGAGCAATTGCTGTGAGCTTCTCCGGCATGCACAGATACGCATGAGTGTCCAGGTTCTTACTACGATTGCACATCTGAGTTTAGCACTGAAAGGCACACTCACGTTAGGTGTAAAACCATAGAAGAATTTTAAATGCGTGCACGTGAGTATGCATGGTATGTTCCAGGGTGAGCACTAGCAATTCCAATTAGAATTCATAGTTATTTATGATATAAAGCTCGTTCCATTCGTGTTTAACTTTACTTGGTAGGAGTGAAATGTCAGCAAACTTTGGAGATGAAAACACCCTTTAGTGCCTTTTGCAGCACATGTACTGATAGATGCATTAGAAGAATAGCAGTGAACAGTGTTATCCCATTTCTTGGGTGCTTTGGGAGGCAAGATATTCAGCTGGATGGCAGATAAAGAAGGGAGGGGGTACGAATACTGTTTTTGCTTTCTTGCGTACTTAAGTGGACATACCTTTCTGGATTATCTTTATTCAGTTTTGCCAGTGATCAAAGCGTGTTGCCAGGAGAATGGTTGAGAAATCTGTGGAATCTTTTTCTTCAGTAGTATTTAAAATGTTGCAACTGGTCTTGATCATTCATCTGGAGAGGACAGGAGCCTCTCAACTCCATCTCTTTTTTTGTATTTCTATTGCAGAGGCATTTAGGAAAGAGTGTGCAGTATGTGTTACTATCACTAGTTTTGAAGACAGAGTAATGTAAAACTAGTAATATTTGACTGTTTAGGAATATGGTAATAAATGAAGACTCTGATACTAGTAAAAACATAATGTGATTCTTAATATGGCATCTGTAGACTCCCTTTTATGAGGTGGTTGATATTTTGTTATTCTTACTGAGATAACTTTGGGACAGTTGTCTCCAATGTTGTCTGTGCCTATGCTCTCTGAATACAGAGGTCAAATGAAACGTGTTGAGTATTTCAGTACTCTTTCCACAAGTATTTCTTACAGTGGGAGTAAATTTTATTTACACGGTGTCATTATTTTTTCACTGCTCTTGACTGTGGCTTCTGTAAGGAGTTGTCAGTGCTGCTTAGTAAATCAAGCCTTTCTGATGAAATGCACTGCAGTAGTTCAGATAAATTCAAAATGAGCCTGATACAAAGAACTTGAGCAATAAATACCATTGACACTAATTTGTTGTTGTTGTGTAAGTGTCAGCATGGTAATGTTTTTCTCCTTAGTCACCAAGTAATTATTTACTTACTGTAGTGGGAAAAATAATTAGTATTTCTAACTGTTAATAGTAGAAACTTTATACAAGTAAGCACTTTTTTTAAAGAAAAAGATTTGGTCTTTCTGTTGTATAAACAATGCTTTATGAGGCCTTGAATTTGGCTGGGCATGATATTGGTCTTGCTTTCATTTCATATGCTGGAATAAATTTGGAGTAATTCTAGTCAGGTGAAAAAAATACAAGTTTAGAATTGATTTGTGCATGCTGTTCAGTGAGTGATGACTTTTATGTTTATTCAGCGGAAAAATGCCAGAGGTGGATTATGTTGTCCTAACTGAGTGGTTTGACTGGATCCAGAACAACACTGATGTTTCAGTTGATTTGATAGGTAAAATTTTGATGGGATCTGGAGGGGCATGTTTCTGGGTGGGTTTCCTTAGTGGGAGACAAAATAATTCTTGTTTCTTGGGTCACAAATGGTCACATTGTTCAATACGATAGTGGTTGCAGTGTGTACCATCAGACAGAGTGAATTTGTGGATAGTTCATGGATTGATTAACAGTAGCGCCAAAGGGGAGGTTCAGTGGTGGTACCCAAGTCAGGATGCTTTCTTTCTACAGTTCGTGAAGTAAGTTTCTTCTTTGCTTTTAAAGCTGATCCTTGAACATAACTATTATAATTTTTGTTATGGCAGTTTATCTGCGGACTTCTCCTCAAGTTTGTTATGAGAGGTTAAAGAGAAGATGCAGAGAAGAGGAAAAGATCATTCCTCTGGTAAGGAGTTCCTTCAATACATGTTTCTATAATGAGCTTTAAAAACATAGTGATTCCAATCTACATAATAAAATACTATCCTGAGTGTATTGCCAAAATGTGCTGCAGCTGTTTTCATTGCAGACTAAAACTTCAGTGTTTAAGTTTGATTTATTTTATAAAAATGATCTCTCATGCACACTGACTTCCCCAAGTGTTATGTTTTAGTAATCATTGTACTAAAGCTGACTGTTTAGTTGGAGTATTAATCAACTGTTAATCTTCTCTAAGATGTAAAAAGGCAATTGCTTTTGTATTGTTAAATGGCATAAAAGCACCCAGTTGAAGCACAAATACCTGTGCATGCAGGGGCTGAAGACTTATGTTGGCGCTTTCTGTTGTCTGCTATTACCAGGGTGTTTATGCATGAAAAGTGTCTCTGCTTGTGTGTGAAAACAAGCAACTTCTTGAAAATTGTTAGTGTGGGAATCTGCTTAAAAATAAACTGCAGTAATTTAATGACCACTTTCTTTGTTATAGTTTACCATATTAAACAAGTTTTCTCCTAAAGAAAGCCTAACCAGAAATAAATATAGTTACAGAAGACACACTGTGTGTACTACGAAGGTATCTCTAGTGTCAGGTAGTTCTGTAGAAGCAGTTGTCAGTAGAACATACGTGCGAAGAGCTAAATTTTGGGCCATGTGAAATTTGGCCGTGGAGAATAACTCCTCACTACAATGGATTTGAAGAGACATAGTGTTACTTTGCAGCTCTGCTGAGGAGTTGGGGAGAGCAATTATGAATGAAAAATGTTAAGTGGTCCTCCTGAAAAAAAACTAATAGTTGATGACAGGCAGAAATGCTTTTATAGGAAATTGAGTCAGAGTTAGGAGAAAGCGAACTGGGAATTTTAGGAAAATGCATGGACACAGAAAGTGCCTTCAATACATATTCTTTGCAGTTTTGCCCTTTTTGTCCTTACTTCTCTTTGTTGTATTTTTCTCTGTAAAATCTTGAGCCAGATTATACCTATGGGAGGGAAACATATGGTTCGTGATCTTATAAGTTGCTGAGAGCGCTGCGCTCCTGTAAGCTCTGTGTCTTTGAGGTTCTTCATGGAGTAAAACCTTATACCGGGAATTAATTTTTCTCAGAAGTCTTCTGCTGCTTTTTATTTTTGTTCATGGAAATATCTGATGCTGGCTTTTATATGTAGTTCTTAGCTACATAGATTGCAGTGTTCGTTTCATCCCTGGGCATAAGTGTTTATTTGAATGCCTCTTTTTTTTTCTAGGAATATTTAGAAGCTATTCATCAGCTCTACGAAGAGTGGCTCATTGAACACACACTGT
The DNA here is from genome assembly GCA_013398225.1 of Steatornis caripensis. Lineage (NCBI taxonomy): Eukaryota > Metazoa > Chordata > Aves > Caprimulgiformes > Steatornithidae > Steatornis > Steatornis caripensis. The sequence goes on from VZSC01047435.1 coordinate 1,881,506, forward strand.
TTAAAGTTTCCTGCCCAGTGCTTGTGAGTATTATTTTAGTTAGAAACAATTAAGCATATGAAGAATTGCACTCTTCAAATATTAAGAGTGTTATTTAGCGGTGAAAGTAAATAAATCTGCTTTTCTAATAATGTTTGGAAAAGGAAAACCTTAGAAAAATGTTTACAGCTATCCATAGTGTATAGCACAAAAGTCTGGTCTTCCGTCTCTTTGGTGGAATTTGAGAGTCTGTTCACTGTGATTGTTTGCAGGCCAGATCTGTAGCTTTTCAATGAATGCCAGATTGAGAACAGAAAGTTAATTGGATAGATGTATAGGAGTATATCAGTTTGGCTTCAGTGGTAGTCCTGTTCTGTTTTGTTCAGAAGCAAAATTCCATGTTTTATATTGTCAATTATATCTAATGTTCGTGTTCTTCTTTTCAAGGTTATTGGAGCTGACCATGACATGCAGAAAATGATAGAAAAGTATGAAGAAAAGCGGGACCAAATACTAAACCCATTTAATATGCAACACCATTTATAGAAGACTGCAGTTGTATTTTAAAAAACATGTATATGAAATCTTATTTGGAGGCAATTCTGAGTATTTTTAGTATTTCTAAATGTAATGTTTTTTGCTTTTGAACTATGCTTAGTAGAATGTTGTGGTCTTACTGCTATGACATGTCAGATACAAGTCATAAACAGAATATAAGTCAGTTCCCTTTCATGTTGTTAGGTTCTCTTTCAACTTTACTGTGTCAGTTATATTCAGCTAAAATACAGCTGTTTCTCCAATTTCTCACTTCACTGCTGCTTCCTGTAAGTAACCTAAGTTTCTTCTTTTTTTTCCCCTGAAGACAACCCTATTTTTGTAATTTGAAAGAAATAATTCCGTACAAGAGGTGGGATGTCCTTTTTTATTATTAGAGCAAACAAATGAAGTGCATCAAGTTAAAGTAGCTTTGTTAAATAAGTCTTACCAGGTTGAAATAGGGGGTCTTAATCTAATCCGACTTACACTAGTGCAATTCCATTGAATTCAGTGAGTTTCTTCTGCTTTACATGAATATATAGCTGTAGTTCTGAACATAATTATGCACTAGTATAGTCCCACTGAATTCAGTGGCAAAAAAGAGTAACAGTTTTCATAAGTGATTGCAGAACAACTCTGAGGCTTTTTTTTTTTTAAGCTACATTTTTAAAAGGCCTTATTTCTCTCTAGTATTCATGTAATGACTGGCCCTGCTGTGGCTGAGTTGAGGACTAGTGAAAATACAGGGTGCTCAGAACTGTATTTGTTGTTCCTTTCAAATGGTTATAAAAACCCCAAGAATTAATTGATTTCTTAACTATTTTGGATTCTTCGATTGTACTTTTTTTATAAAGAAAAATACACGTGGTTCTTCGGGTTTATATCTTGATCAGTTTGTTGTGACTCAGAGGTACTGGGAGAGTAGAGAAAAACAGTGGGGGTTTCATTCTTGGACTTGTGTTGAGTTGCCCTTAATTTCTGCTTTACCCTCTGAGTGTTGTCTTCAAGATAATCGTTTTAATGCAGCAGTTCTGACTTTTCACATTACTTTTTCTGTTTAATTTGAGGGGAATTATTCCTGAAGTACAGTATAAAATTTTTTTTTTTGGTAATAGTTTTTGTTGGTTTCATTGGAGCAAGCAAGATAGGTGGGTTTTAAAGGACTGTTTATATGGATGTAGTGGAGCATCTGTCATAGCTTTGTAGTGAATGGTCCTAAAAATGGCTAATGTCCAAGACTTCAGTTATTACTTTCACCTCTTATTACAGACAAATGTCTGTAACTTGTTGGAGAATATAAATTTTCAGTTACTTGGCTTTTCCATGTTCCACCTAATTTTGAACAATATCTGATGGTATTGCTTGTAGAGATCACTTCACTGCTTTTATTTCTTAGTTTTGTGGTATACCTAAAAATCACTGTATTGAAATGACCGCACTGTTTTCCAAGTCAGGAAACTTGTTATTTCCATCTAGTGGGATATTTTTTTTTTTTTCCAAATCAGTACAACTTAATAATGATCTGTGTGCTGAGATAGCATTGCCTAGTGAAGTACCAAAATCAGTATACTAGAGCTTGTGAACCCAGTATTGCCGTTCTGTTGTTCTGTTGTAAATCTTTTAGAATTCTAACTTAAAAATAAGATCTTGTGTGTTAAGTAATTCTCTTACTTATTGAAGCTTATTTGTAGGGAGATAGCAGTAATTCTTGAAACCATCTGTTAAACATTGAAAAGTTTTTCTTCGGTAAGAGACCAAAAGAACCATTTCTTTGGAAATAGTTCTATAAATTTGAAGCCAAGGATGTATATTTTGCAGACAGTCCAGAAAATATCACTTGTTTTGTACAGAGAGTCCTTCAGTACAAAGAATCTCACTGTTATCTTTCAGTTTTTGAAAGGAACGTGTACTTTTTGGTCAGGTTCTTCCCCCTCCCCCTTTATTATATCAAAACAGTAGTTTGGATAGAGGTTACTGACATCTGTAATTATAATGGAATATAAAGGAATGATTTATATAACTTATTTATTAAAAACCACAGATGCGATGGCTACAGAGAGCATGTTTATTTTATGTTTTACTATCTATTAATTTTCATGTATAGATTTTCATATACAGGAAGGTTGTGGTATTTAATGAAAACTTGGAACAAAACCAAACAGGTTTCTTGTTATGTGTCATAAACGTAAAATGTTTGCAGTGTGCTATAGATGTGTATATAAAAATACTGCAGTAATCATAAATGCTGTTTTGAAGCCTGGAATTAATTTGCTTTTGTTTCTTGAAATCTCTCAGTTGTTGATGAGGGAAGGGAAAAAACGGTAATCGGCATTAGTCTGATAGATATTTTGTTTCTTTATGACTGTCTAAGAAGCAGTGATTGGGTAGAAAGTTGCAAAATACCACAGAAAGTACTCTGTTTCTGTAGGCAGATTGAACTTCAGCACCAGTGGAATGAATAATAAAAACAAACTGCCACTTCTCTTGGCTTTTAAGATTTGATCTGGAAGTTGGATGCAGCCTAGACTTGTAGACTGAACCATACATAACTGTTTTTGCATACATTTTGGCTGTTCTGGAGTATATTTTAGGAATACATGAGTAAAAACTGTGGGTTTTAATTCCTTTTGTCACAGTAAGTTCCACGTCTAAACTCCAGTATGTGTGAAAAGTGATTATCTCCTTCTGTATTGCCTTTTCTTTATTACATACTTAGTCTGAATAGATGATGTCTTCTTGAGACTTTGGTACTTACTTTGTCCCGGTCAAGGTGTCTTAGCAAATCAGTAACATCTGGGAGCAGCATACAAGTTAATTTGAAGTAAGATAGACTGGCAAAAATTAAAATAATTAATAGTTGCACTGTCTTAGCCTGGCCTTTTGTGTACTTTCTTCTAGCATAGGAAGCATACTTAGGTCTTTGTTGTTTGGTTAAACATTTCAGAGGTGACTGTCCAAAACCGTAGGTCTTAAGAAACCTTGAAAATTGTTTTCACCCATGTAACTCGTACACAAAACTACTGCCAACACCAGGAAATAATCCAGCATATCTTTTCAGTGCACTTCCTCCTGCAGAGACTGTAGGAGGTGCTGGGTATTCTGCCATCAGTTGCCATTAAAAGAATCAGATCCGAAGCTCTCTTACCCCTCTCCTGAATAATGGCTCTCCTAGCAAGTTATTGTCCTGTTTCATGGCTTGGAGGATCCAGTCCTTCCTGTAGTGTATGTGGAGATGTAAGTCAACTTCTAAAGCAGCATAAAGTCAGGTGAGAATTATTGTGGTGGTTTTCTCCCCCCAGCATTTGAGTGGGCTGACAGAAAGTTGTGAGCTGTTTTTGAAAATGGAAAGCTTTCACTTTCAGAACAAAACCTAGCAGTTAGTAGATTAATTCCTACATACAAAAAAAGTAGTCTTCTGCCTAGTCCAGATGAATTTTTTTAATTCATCATTTCTCATTTTTTTAAGAGGCTGGCATGTGATAATTATTTGTGCTGTATCAGGATCAGGGCACCGTTTTGCTAAGCTGATTAAACATATGCCTACAAGAGTGATCTCTGTCTGAACACGTACAGAGGTTCAATAGGGAGAGTGACAGAACAGAGGAGCTTTCTCTGTTACCTGTCTATTGCATGCATACTACTTGACTGACTTTATTTTAATGCCAGAAGGCTGTGAGTTGAATCCTCCGCTCCGGACATTCCTCCCTCAAGTACACCACAAAGTATTGAGCTGTTAGGACTTCCACTGTGAGTATGCTGCTTGGCAGTTGTCACTATACTCCATCTCAATCCTAATTTCAGGTTTTTACTATTTAATGTTGTGAAAAGGAGCCGTGTGGGATTTAATTGTCTATCTCACTTAGCTGTGCCAATTAATTTCCAAGGAGTGGGATCTTAAGCTGTGGTGGTGAGTTCCTGGTGGTTATTCTCCCAGTGTTTAGGTACAAGTAAGGTAAAAAATGATAAAGCAGTGTTTCAGAAATTGTCTGTGTGGTGAGACAGCTCTGAATGATGATCATCAATACTTTGCAAGCCCTTGCCAGTCCCTCTCAGGTATGCTTTGTTTGTGTCTCAGGGAATTGCTTTTAAGACTGTCGTTTATCATTCTGAAGCAAATTGTAATTTTTTTGTTTAGCGTTTATATGCTTTCCAGTTGTGTGATTTTATTGTGGTTTTTTTTTTCCTTTGTCTTAATACTGAAATTTGGTTTTCATTCTTGGCTTTAAAAACAACAAAGTTTGTTCTAAAACCAAGCTGTGCTTCTTGAGCACCTTTATTTCCAGACAGGGCAAGGGTGTATGTGTGATGGGAATGTTAAGAGGGGAAAACGACTATTGCAGGAGACCCAGTGGCGAGAGCTTGTGGGAGTATCACCCTGCTACCAGGTCTGCTGCCTGAGCTCTGTGTCTGCACTGATCAAAAGAGAATTTCTCTAATCCAAGACTTGGGAGAGGTGAGCCATTCAAAGGGGTTGTGTGTAGCATATAAATTTGGGAACAGAATGGGCCTTGTGTCTCTATGATGGAAAGACATCCAGTCAGTCAGTAAATCCCCACTCAATTCATAGACAATCAGGCCCAGCTGTAGCACAATTAAAGTTGACAGCTCACACAGGACAGGCACACATTTCACAAACACAAACCACCTTGCTTTAGAAAGGGGCCCAGGCAGCCCTCTTGCTGGTGAGCGGCGCTGCTTGAGTAGTTGCTGTGTTTAAGTTAATTAGCCAAGGAGAGGTGCAGTGGTCACCACCAACAGGGACAGGAGGGCACTGGCAGATGGGGTCAGAAATCGTATGGTCCCTTTTGTCAGTCCCTCTTCTCAGGTCTGAGTGTATTTACAACTAAGATTTTAAACCCAGTTCTGCCTTGCTTATGTGGAAGCAGTTGCACAAAGGACTGCTGCCTAAAGCCTATTAAGTATGACTTACCTTTTATTTCAGCTGGTTTTCAAATCAGGTCTCTTCAGAAGCATCTTCAACTATAAAGCATTGTCTCTTGAGACCTTGTAAACTTGCAAATACAAAAGCAGTTTCTAGTACAAGACCTCAAAACCGTACCATTTGCACAGGAAGAGAAGTTAAAAGTTCTTGCAGCAATTACAAACGCAGATGAAAATATCCAAAGGCTGTAAGTGCACAGAAGCTCTCCCTACACAAGCAGACAGAACACTTACCAGTCCTCGCCAAGCTGCCATAACGAGGACATTCTTCCTCAATCCAGGTACTCAAACACTAACAAAAAGTAGATTCTCAGAACATGACCATTTCATACTTAATAGATTTTGTGCAGTGCAACTGTTTGTTTGGTAGGCACTGTGCAGCATTACTATCTCCACCAGTGTTCCTTTGACTTGGTGGAGCTGTGGACTGTGGTGCACTGTTAGCAAGTTAGGGCTATGCTTCCTCTCTTCTGAAAGATCCTCCGTGTATTCCCCCCCCCCCGTGAGGTTGTTCATAAGCTCCTGGACATAGAAGATGCTGGTCTAAAACTCTGCTCAGAGGCGAAGTGAAGATCTGTGTCTCCTGTATGCCAGGTACTGTGAAGATGGAAGCAGCTGTGCACAGGCCCATCAGGGCAAGTTTAGCGAGGACCACAGTACATGTTAAGTGGTTTAATGAAGGCCAGCAGTATGGCATTAATAGAGCTAGATGCCCAAGATAGATAGTGTCTTTTCAAGTGGTAGTCTTTATTTTGTATTGGTTTTTCATGTGTAAGCTGCTGTTAAATTGTTTTCCTTGTATGGCTACAGTAAAGATAAAAATGGGATGTTAGGTATATGAATCCTGTAGTACTGGTAGTCATCTAAATACTTAGGAGACATCTTCATTTGTGATGAGAAGGGCGTTTTGTGGTTTTAAAACGGAGTTCCTGAATAACTGACACAATATGAGTTTTAAAACATAATTTTAATAACCCCCACAGGGGGAAAAACATAGCTTATAAAAACCAAAATGGTTAGGAAGAACAGACAGGTACGTAAGAGCAAGGAGGCTGTGGTGGGTTGACCCAGCCAGCAGCTAAGCACCTACACAGCTGCCTGCTCCCCCCCTTTGCTAGCGGGACAGGAAGATAGGCTAGGAAGAGCAAAGTCGAAGAGAGCTTTTGTGTTGAGAGAGAGAGGTTTAATAAGTGAAGGAAAGAGGGCAGAAAAAAACAAGCGATGCAATGGCAGTAACTCACCACCTCCCACAAGCAGACTGATGCTCAGCCAGTCTCTGGGTATCTCTACCTTGGTAGACAAAAAAACCCTCCTTCTACTGCTGCCCCAATTTTATTGCCAAGCATGATGTTACATGGTATGGTATATCCCTTTGGCCCATTCAGGTCAGCTGTGTCCTCTCCCAGTTACTCATGAAGGGGTGGGAGGTACAGTTAGAAAAAGAGAAAGCTTGGAGACACTGCAAGCACTGCTTGGCAACAGCCGTAACACTGGTATATCATCAACAATTTTAGTCACAAATCCCAAACACACCACCCCAGGGACTGCTAATAAGAACATTATCTCAATTCTGGCCAGGATCAGTACAGAAGTTTTAATTTCTGTGTGCATGTTCATAGCACCCATCTCTCCCAACCCTGCCCAAAGCTGAAGACAGTGCTGTCACTTGATGTTAGCTTGGTCAAAGTTTTATTCCTCTGACACTGCTGGAATCAGGTGATGACAGGATTTCAACAATTAGTGGTTCAAAAAGCAGATCTTTACATTTTAGCTCCTGAGGTTTTTCTAGTGTAGTCCATGTGCTTCTCTCTGAGTTTTTGGGGGATGAAAGTAAATTAACCATTTATACTAAATTAATTTAATCTAATATTTTATCTATACATGAAACAACAAAATATTCTTAGCACTGAAGCCTACTGGAAAAGTTACTTGAAGCAGTCTTAAAGTAAACTGTCTTTCTAGGTAACAAATGTATAAAGAAGCATTGAAGATTGTGCTGAAACACAGTACCAGTGACTGTGTGCTTTTTCTAAATTTAATTAATGTTGTGTATGACAGGTTCTCAAGGCTGGGACTCCATCTTACAGCTGATGTGCTCTAACAATACTGCTCCCTTTTCTTCTCAGCACAATGCTTTTCACACAGCACTCCCACCTACAGGATATCCCTTATACTGGCCCTAATGCTCACTGGGACCCTTTTCTGATACGATTTTTTTTCCCTGACACTAAAATGGCAGAGAATGGCAGTTCCCC
>VZSC01047435.1:1889415-1948848 GCA_013398225.1 Steatornis caripensis
CCCCCCCCCCCCCCCCCATTTCATTTTAGTGAGATGAACTGGCTTCCAGAAAAGTCCAGTGAACTCCAGAGCTGGTGCAGAGCACCAACACAGGCAAGGGAAATGGCAGCAGTAGCTGGATCTCCCTCTCCTGGTAGCAGTGAACAACTGTGATACTCAGCACTTCTCTTGAAATTTGTGGTGGTAACCACAAAAAATTTTGGAGGGAAAAAAAAGTGGAGATAGATAGGTATAAAAATGGTAATACAGGTTATTGCCTCTATAAAAGCAAAAGTGTTCACAGGGCTGTTGCTTTTTTTTAAACCTAAAAGAATTTTATCAGACTTTATAAACTTACTTTCAACTGAAACCAGGAGCAAGATTAGCTCAGAGCACAGCTTCATAATGAGTTAACAGAAGTATGCTCCAGTATAGCATTTGTAAAGCTATGAAGTTGGATTTCCAGTTTAGAAACACCTGTTTTTATCATCGTACAGCATGCTATACTCGAGGAATACTCCAGGAATAGGTCTGTAAAGCAGATAAGAAAAGGAAAGAAGCAGAAGCATGCTTAACCTGTCTGGCATTAAGTACAGCCAGAAGGAATCTAGCTAATGAATTACATGGATTGAAATTTATGGAGGTTGCCTACACTTTAGAAAAGCGACTGCTCAGGTTTCAGTGCCAAAGGTTCCAGATGAGAAGGGGCCATTAAGAATTTGCTCAACTACTTCCCTTTTTTACTGTCCAAAAGCAGTGGTGTGTATGTTTGGGTTTTTTTAGAACTGTTCCGGCAAAGCTAATTATCACCTTGAAAATACGAAAAAGGCCACAAGTGAGAGGAATAAACCCAGGTGGATTACAAGTAAAGCACTGGTAGAATCAAATGTGATGGCATAACATTTCTTGGTTGGTTTTGTCAATAATGACATAAGGCTCCTGGATTTCATTTATTTTTGAATTACAGTTCTCCAGCTTTGCTTCACTGGATTCGGGAGAGTCACGTTCAGGCTGTACAAGGTTCCTTCTGCCCTGTGCGCTGGTCCTTATGCGTGAAGACCGAACATCAATGCTTTGTGGTGGAATGTAGGTGAGGTTAGGGGGCTCTCTGACGTGTCTGAAGCACTCGGAAGCTGTAGGTGCATTAGGAGTATCCATTAATAGTCTCTTGCTATCAGAACCAGTAGTGGGACCCTCTGTGTTCCCAGTAGTACAGCACAGATCTGAAGATGGCTCAATATGTGCATTAGTCAGATACATATGTTTTATTTTGGAATGATTAAATCCTCTTACATGCCTGTCACTTGTACTTGCATATGATACTGACTCAGGTTGGCCAGTTTCCTCTACTGGATACATAAGGTCTTCCTGAGTGTCCTTGATTTGTAGTTTGGTGAAGGTTAAAGACAGCTCACAAACTTCCTCTTCCCTAGGGACGCTGCAGTTTTGGACAGAGGCAATGTCCTTGTATGGCAGAGACTTCAGCTCATTCGGTTCATCTGCAGGTTCTGGGTCTATGCAATTTATGGCATCGTTAATTTCTGCTTCAATTGATTCTTCAGGGACTTCTTGAGCTTTGTACTCCAAAGTGTCTTTGCTGTCACAAGAGCTGTCAGCAAATATTGCAAAGGCTGGCGGACCGCTTGCTCCTGGTGAGAGTGGCACAGGCCTGATCTCGTTTGCAGCTGACTCCGCAGTGACTGCCAAAACACATTCTTCACTCAGACTGGCTCTTGGCTTTTTTTCAAAAGTTTTTGGAGAAATATTCTCACTGAAAATAGGTGTTTGTCGTATGACAATGTCACTATATTTGATCAAGAAGTCCTCGCTGTCAGAGCATTTGCCCGGAAAATGTGCAGTGTTAATGACTTGCATTTGGTGTTCGTGAAGCCTGTTAGTGGATTGAGTAACTGCTAACTGAGGCATGTCATCTTTGATCTTCAGATTCCCAGCATCTTCAAAGGATGTATCGCTATTAGTTGAAGAATTCTGTTGAGTAGGAAGGCACAAAGATGTCTTACTGTTTTCTTTACTTTCTAGATTTTCAGCGTCTTCTCTCTGGGGTATCTGATCCTCTTTGTCCTTATCTCCATGATGCTGATGCATTTGTATTCTCTTCTGTAGGGTCTTCTCCAAATTGCCATGTTTTTCTTCATTTGTCATTTCGAGGATGGTTTCACACTCAATTCTTGCCAGGAATATTTCAAATGCAGTCTGCTTTGTTTCCTCATTGTTTCTCTTTTTGACAAGTGAAAACTCTGTTGCTGTTGTTGCAATGTAACCTATTTTCTCCAGTATTGTTTTTACAATGTCATCTGGGAGCACAGACTGAATATAGTAGACAAAATTACCGGTGAATGTCTGAAACAGAATGCAGCATTGAAAAACAGATGAACAGTTAGGGGTTGGGGTGGAGGGAAGCAAGAAAGACTTCCTAAAAATCAAAAATACTTAAATCTTCTAAACAAAGATTCACAGAATAAATCACTGAGGTCTAATCTTTTCCTAGAGAAACAGACACGATGCACTCACTGCTAATTGTACTTCTTAATTGGTGACAAGACTGTAACACTTTCTTTTTCCATGGTTCAGGCTCCTGCTGTACTTTACTACCCCTGAATTAAGTTGCCATTTCTTTGAAAGCACCTTTTTGAAGAGAGGCTATTCTAGCAGAAATATTGCCAGAACACACTCTCTTGGCACAAGTTGTCTGCAAAACACGACTTGAATAAAATGCCGCTGTGTAACAACTTAAAAAATTGTTCAACATTTGCTTGGTTTTGGAGCTACCCCAGGCATGAGACGTAGTTTGCAAACTGGAAGTGGTTTCTGGTTTTGTCTGAAACACTCTGATAGGAGAATCTACGTTGACTTAAGCATGACCAACTCCAGGCAAGCCAAAACAGACTGGAGGTAGGAACGCCAAGTCAGGACTTCCAGAATTGGGGTACCTTATTTTCAGGCTGCCCGGCGTGAGACAGATTTGTCTACTTCCTAAGGCAGAGACCTAAGCATTGGTCTTACAAGCACGAGTTTTGGGGAGAACAAAACTGACCCCCAAAAAGGACATTAGCCTAGAAGGCCATAGTATAATGTAGCTGAGCCTCAGTCCATCCTCAGATGAATTTGTTAATAATGCCTTTCACCCCCCGGTTCTGTTCCTTCTAGAAGGGAAGTAAGGAGCAGGCACTGCGTGGGGGTGACATCAGAGTGGGTGAGAGGCAGGAAATGTTAACTAGTATTCTGCATACGACCAGTAACTTTTTATCAAGCACAAGATACTGGTTGTTCTCCAACTTGCGCTTTGCAGTAGCATTTCAGGCCTTCAGCAGGCTGTCTTGCACTTTGGATTACCCACAGCAGTCTTTAAAATTTGATTTTAATGAAGCCAAGGATTCTTGTGTTATGAAAAGCTGAGCCTGCTAACTGTAAACCTGACTATGTTATGCTTTGCCCTGTCTTAGGGGGATGAATGAGGAGAATGGGAATCTGCAGCTGGGACCTAGGGGCAGGAAGAAGGAAGGAAAAGGCTTTTCCTCACCAGCACCTGTTGCTGGAGGAAGGGAAGTAAGTTTGCATCTTGGGTATTCAGGGATTTTAAATACAAGCAGATTTTGCACGTGTTTAAGAACTGTGGTCTCTTCTGGCCAATGAGCTGTGTTCAGGGTGCTAGGGAAGAGGGGTAACCGTGGCCACCTTGCTGCAACAAGCAGCACCGTTTCCTCTTTTGAAGGGGGTTTTCCTACCGACTTCACCAGCTGCAGTCGCCAGAGCTAGGATCGGTGGTAAAATCACCGTACCAGAGAGATACTAGCCCACCTGGCTTTTGGCATCAAACTGCGAGCAAAAGTGGTAACTAATGCTAAAAACATGCCCTCCTCATGGGCAAATTAAGATTAAATCTCAGAGCAACGAGAGGCTAAGCCTTTCGTTGTACCTTTTTACTCCTGCACTGTCTCACAGTAACCGAAGGTCGCTGTTGCCGAATCTCTGGACTGATCCGCACCCCCGGGAAGGCCCGGCTGCGGCGAGGACAAGGCCAGCAGAGGCCGAGCGGGGCCCCGCAGCACCCTCGCACCGCTCGGGGCAGCCCTAGCCCGTCCGAAGCGGGCTCCTGAACGCTGCTCCGAACCCGCGCGGGCCGCTGCCGTGCCTCCTCCGCCCCAGGCCCGCGGAAGAGGCCTGGAAAGGCCGCGGCCGCACAAGCCCCCGCCGGGCCGGCAGCGCCCCCGGCCCGAGCCCCGCGGCGGTCCCCTACCTTCAGCGACCTGATCTCCTTCCGCCACGGGGACAGCAGCAGGTTGACGCAGAGCAGCTCCAGCACCTCCAGCGCCCTGAGCAGGTCGCGGAGGACGCTGCCGCCCCGCTCGCCCCGGGCCCGCCGGCACCGCTCCGCCACGCTGCACACGTCCAGGGCGCCGCGCCGCCGAGGGCCCGGCAGTCGTCGCGCCCTCGCCTTCAGGGAGGCCTCGTCGCACACCGCCAGCTCCCCCTCTGCCCCTCGGGCCGCGTAGTAGGCCAGGTACTCCTGCAACACCTCATCCTCGCCCGCCGCCGGCTCCTTCATGGCGGCGCCAGCCCGGCCGGGCCGCCCGCAGGCGCTGCCCAAGGGAAATGGCAGCAGTAGCTGGATCTCCCTCTCCTGGTAGCAGTGAACAACTGTGATACTCAGCACTTCTCTTGAAATTTGTGGTGGTAACCACAAAAAATTTTGGAGGGAAAAAAAAGTGGAGATAGATAGGTATAAAAATGGTAATACAGGTTATTGCCTCTATAAAAGCAAAAGTGTTCACAGGGCTGTTGCTTTTTTTTAAACCTAAAAGAATTTTATCAGACTTTATAAACTTACTTTCAACTGAAACCAGGAGCAAGATTAGCTCAGAGCACAGCTTCATAATGAGTTAACAGAAGTATGCTCCAGTATAGCATTTGTAAAGCTATGAAGTTGGATTTCCAGTTTAGAAACACCTGTTTTTATCATCGTACAGCATGCTATACTCGAGGAATACTCCAGGAATAGGTCTGTAAAGCAGATAAGAAAAGGAAAGAAGCAGAAGCATGCTTAACCTGTCTGGCATTAAGTACAGCCAGAAGGAATCTAGCTAATGAATTACATGGATTGAAATTTATGGANCGTCAGGGTGAGCGCTGCCGTGGGGCGAGACAGGACCGTCTGTAACACAGCGCGTCCCCCGCGCCTCTTCCGTTGCTTTTGTTGTTGTGTGTTGCCTGTGAGTTCCCGGACTGGATCTGGCTGATGATCAGCTGGAGACTTGTGCCTTCTGCAGCAGTGGCCGAGGGGTTTCCTGCAGCGGGTTTGGAGTGGAGGTCGGGTCCAGCAGGGGGAAAACAAACCCGACTTTGATCCGGAGGATTTTGCTAATCGTGATTTTTGGAATCTGAATTTTAGAGTAACTTCCTATGGCTGCTACGATAGCACCTGTGTGATTTCATAAATGAGTACCATCATTGGCCTCCCACGACCTTAATTTTTGTTGTGGACCAGCTGGGCTGGTGGCTTCAGCGGTGTCTCCACTGACTTGACTTGCTGCAAGTGTGAATTTGACTTGATGGGTTTTTAATGGCTCATCTTATTACAGATTTTTTCATTATGTGATAGGTTTTAAAATTAATACCTGTCTCACTGTTAACCGCTGGGAATGTACGGCTTCTCCTGATAAAGGGAAATCTCAGGCTTACTTGACCGCAGTCCTGTTTCTTTCTCGTGGCAAGCGGCTGTGTGGCGTTGCAAACAAACTGGTTTTCTCTCCTACTTTCAAGGCAAGAGGGCTTTCCAAAAACATATGCTTTTGATCGTCATTCCAAGTGAAATGTCATTAGGAAATACTTTTGTAGAATTTGTGTATGGATAATTGCTTTATAAAAACTGCTGATCTAGCCAAGAGGGAAGGGGGGACAAATCCCCATACTACCGCCACATGTTAAAATGAGGCCATCTGGCCATCTGCTGCAATGTCTGCGTTTCCTCCCCTACCATATGTGCATGCAAACACAGACGAGCTCGTCTGTGCTCTTAGTAGGGTGGCTGAGGGCGGCTCGGCTCTCTTCTCGCCATATGCAAAACTTTATTGACCCAAATGAAAGGGTTGGATTTAATGTTCCTGCACACCTGCTCCCACGGGGCAGGACTGAATTCTCTAAACTTTGCAGTTCTCGTTAACATATAGAATAGCTGCGTTTTCTTAAAGCCTGGTGAATTTTAGTAGAATGATAGGGGGAATCTTGCTTTGTTGCTAGTTCTTTTGAGTGTTTCACTTTTCAGTAAAATATATTTGCATAATACAGTAAATACTGAGTTATGTCACCTGTCTAGCTATCACTGCGTTGTTATTTTCTGAACTAGTTTTCTAGTACAACCTCCAAGGATGGGATTTATTTTCTGTGTTTTGAAGGTCCTAATACTTTAAGAGCCTGTTCTCTAAAAGGGAAGCTTAATCACTTCCCTGGCATGTGTGTGGTCCCAATTCCATCACTGCCTGGAGGGTAAGAGTACTCACCCATGATGCAGGTGCTTGAAAGTCCCAGTTGCAGTTCCCTGAGCTATGAGGTCTCCCATCTTGCTCCTTCTTCAATGAGATTTTGAAATGTTTTGCAACCAAAATGTTTTGAAAAGTTTTGCTCTTTTCCGAGTGTGTTTATTTTGCTTATTAGTGATTTCATTCTCTTGTAGAAATAGAAAATCCTGCTAGGAGCAAAGCTGTGACAAAATAATCTTAACTTTTACAGAGTTCATTCACTGCCTGTCATTTCAATTTAAATAAAAAAAATTTGTCTTTCCATTGTGAATGTAATAGGTCATTTGGAGCGTAACAGAAGACAGAATCTATCAAAAAGATTTTTTTTTTTTTAAAGACTACAGCAAGGCAAAATCCTGGCCATTAGTCCTAGGAGAGAAGAGGAATTCAGTAGAAGGGAATGGCCACTTCCAGCTGCGCATGCAAACTGTTGCTATTTCCCTGGAGTTCAACAGACGCAATGCCAATACCCGGTGCATTGCGTCAGGCTATATACCTGACTCTTTTTTTCATTGCAGTTGGGCTGATTTAGGCAGAGGAGGGTTATTGAGACAATATTGATAGGAGATGCAGGAGAACAAGCAAGAGAATCAAGGCATTGGACCCAAAACATGGATGGACCCAAAACAAAATGGTCCACCATGGATGCTTTTAGGTTCATTAAAGCTTTAGCTTTGTTTGTGCCTCTGCTGGACATGGAAGCTATTTTGCTTGTTACTTTATCTTGCTTTAATGGAAGCGTGAATATATATGCATTTGGACCTGTCTGAAATCCAAGCTGTGAATTTATCGTATGCTTAGGAGTTCAGTAGCCAATGTTCAAGCATACGTTACTGTGAGCTGAGGAAAAGGGAAATGAATATGAACTTTGCTAGCAGAGAGTAAGTTTTAATGTGTGAGATGCTGTTGGGGATTCAGAAAACATGGATTTAGTTTCTGATCTATCTACAGTTCCCAATTCAAATGTAACACATCCACGTAGTGGAGCTAGAGCTGGAGATGCTTGGATATAATTATGGTGATGAGTATTTTCACAGAAAGCTTTTTGCTGTGACAACAGTATAGTGTTAGAAATCACGTAGTTCTCTCTGGGACACTAATGGGTCTGGGCCAAGAGAATCCTCTTTTTCCAGAGAGTATTGGCAGAACATCTAGGGTTTGGAGAGCTGCTAATACTAAGTGAGAAACGTACAACTGCCAGTCCAGTTCCCAGGCTGTGAAGCAGTGTCAGACAGCAATAAAGAGAGGACATGGAAAACTCCACTAGAAGGAGATGACTGAAACTTGGCCTTTCCGTTCCTGATAACAAGTGGAATCTTTCTTTCTCTACAATGTATAAAATACTAATTCTCCATTTCTCCTCAATTCTAGTATCTCATTTCTATATGGCAATGGAAAACAGCTTTCTATTCTCTATCATGCAAAACCAAGAAGAATAATGACAAGGCTTTGTAACTTTGTTCCTTTTCTCTAGGCAGTCAGGTTTGTCAGCCTCCTTGCCTTGTAGAGCCTCAGCCTGGACTTGGTTTCCTAACAGAGCAGTAGTGAGCAGAGAGCTGTTTTGAATGCTTTAATAGTAATAATAGCTCTGTTTATATTTCCAGGCTGTTATTTGTTTCTCTTGTTTTTTTCCTTGTAGTATGACATTAGCCCATATTTGCCTTAGTCTAATTCTCAGATATTGTCCTGCAATCTAACAGGTCACTCCATGTCCTGCATTTGTGAATTTGAGCCTATGTTTCTCAAGTGCAGGAATTGTATTTGTGCTCACTGAATTGCATCTTGTTCTTTCCAGGCTGTTTCTCTGTCTCTTCAAATTCCAGTCCTGCTCTCCTACATACACCTGTCTCTCCTAGTTCAATGTAATTTGCTGATCTTAATAGGTTGGTTCTCTCGCAAAGCTCTGAAATCCAGCAACACTTGGTATTTTCATTAGGATGTAGGTGATTCCACCTGACACATCCTTTCAAACTAACACAGCAATTGATACATACTCTCTTGTATGATGATTATTATTTTAATTTACAGAAGTCTGTGGTTATAACTTTACGTACAGAGTATTCCTCTAGTTTAAGGAGAGGAATGATTTGTCAGACTGTACCATGACCAGTTAGATCAGTTTGATGTGGTTTCCATTCAGGAAATACACTGTTACTCACCTTACTGTGCTAAAAAATTATGTTTGAGTATTTCTGGCAAGATTGGCCTGTTATTTCCTGGCTTTTCTTCTTTCTCCGTGGCGATCTGTTGCCATTTTCCAGTGTCCTGACCTTGGTAATTTTCAGGGGTATCTATGGATGTGTTTGTGAGGGTTTCTGATGCTTCTTTAAATGCCTGAGACTGTTTCAAGGGTAACAATTTTCACTGCAGCAGTATTGCACACTCTTCCCTTCCTGCTGTTGCAGAGCCGGGATGATCCTGGCTGGGCACACGCAGACTCGTCCCCCTGAGCAGGAGAGACCTGGCCTGACTGCTCCGATGGCTGCTTATTCCTGTGATCTCTGACAAACATAAAATCCAAATGTAAGTGGCTGAAGCAAGATGTTGCTTAGTCAACAGTTGCTTAGTTGCCTGATTAACAGGAGGCTAAAGGCTGTGGGTAGTCCCAAAGTGATACTGATGCAATAAAAAGCACAGAAACTGTATCTAATACATTTATGTTCTTTACTAAAAGTTTTGTGTAAAGATCAGTATTCTAAAAACCGAAGCAAAAGAGATGACTAAACAAATACAGTATTCTTATCACATAGCAAGAAACAGCATGTCCAAACAATTTTCTTTCTTACATTAATCATAAAATAAATGGAAGGCCTGTGTTAAGCCTTTTTTAGAACAGGTATTAAAATTATGCGAGAGTTTAGCATAAAGTCTGATAGGAGGATATGAATTTCTTAAGAGGAGCATCAAGAGACACTGTCAACTTTGCTGAGATTTATCTGGGATCTTAAATATTCTCCAAGAAATGAAAACATGTTCTTATTGCATCATTACAAGAAATGTCAACACTGTTCCAGTAGTAGCAGCGGAAGCTGTTAGAGCAGCTCTAGAGCTCTAAACTTCTCTTTCTCATACTGTCCGTTTGCAGAGGCATATGCGTTGGATTTATAAGCATTTCCCCCCACAACTCTGTTGGATATAACCTTATTAAAAAGATTAACAAAGGCAGAAAATTCTAAGCCAGTCTTGCAAGTGATCGTGGTAAGGTATTAGTGAAGGTAGCATACTCTACGTTTAATTCACAGTTTGTTTTTTTTAAAGATATTTGTTTATAATGAATTAGTGGCATTTAGTGGTAACTTAGAAAAGTGTATGTTTTGGTTGGCTTTCATATCCACATGACAAAGAAGCCAGGATTATTTTGATGGACGAGTCCCTTGTGAACTCTGTGTAGAGTGGTAACTAGATGACTTGACTTTATAAAGCGGTATACCACAAGAGGGAGTAGACAGCTATTTGTAAGTAATGCTGCTACATACAATGCAGATCGCAATGCTAAGGATGTGTAACTGCTATCAAATGAAGAAAGACATCATCTTAGTAATGCATTTCTATTATGAGATAAAATACAAATCTCCCGTTTTCATCAGAGGCCTACTTTAAAATTCGTTTATTTTTTTAAACCACAGCTAGAAAGTAAGTGGGAGGGCATGAAATCCCTGTCAGATTAAAAGCCAGGAAGGTTGAAAGGTTTTCCCAAAATGCACAGGAACTATAAGCATCTGTAACAGAGTAGAGGTTTGCCTGCCAGGTGTGAAACTTCTTCAGAAGAACCTTCGGGTTTGTCATGTTACGGGTAAAAGCGAGGCTCACTTTCAGGAAAAAAAAAATCATCACATTTGCCTTCTAATATTTGCTTATTAGATTTCCCCCTCCAACTCCCCAAAGGCAGCCTGAAGTAAGCAGGGTCTGGTTGCAGTGCCTTACCCTCTTCTAGGCAGGTGTCCAAGAGCTGCAGGAAGACACAGCTATGAAAGCATGTTCTATTCTGCAGAAGTAAACCTCTGTGCTTTCCTTCACCTTTTATTTTCCTGCCAATAAAACTGACTGGTACATTTCTATGTGGGTTTTCATTTCTGGCCCATAATAGATAGTGTAGAGTTTTCTTTCTCTTATTGCAGGATACTTTGCCTACCATGGAACTGTTTACACTAGTACTTCGTACAGAAGAATAGTTCTGTCTGTTAAAAATACAAATGTGAAATATCACCTACGCCCTGGCAATGCCTGCCAGCAGTTTTACAATGCAAAATTGTGGATTTTTGTTGGTTTGGGTGTAGTGTACTGAGAATACTGAAAATCTTGCTGAACTGCAAAAGAATTAGCAAAATACATATTTACTCTCATCTACTTAGCAAAAAGTGCATACTTACCTTATCTCATCATATGCATATGACTCAGTAATGGTGTAATTTATACAGCAGTAAGAACCATATAATTACTTCCCATCTAAGTATTAATTATAATTGTGTCAATCTTTGGAGTGTTGAATGATGATTACAGTTGAAAATTATTTAGTATTTACAGAAAATCTAAGTGCAATTTTAATAATTTGGATGATGCTTCCTTTTAAACACAGTTATATATTTACTGTACTCATTTTTACATATCCTTCAGTGGGGGTAGTGAACTGAAGTCCGTTTTATCAGTGTAAAAAAAAAAATCTTTTCTTTTTTTCAGTGAAAATACCTCAAGACGTGGAGATGAGCCTCTGATAACTGCTAACTGGTGGAAGATGTAGTTTAGTCTTTGTACGGAGACAGGATGCTTCTGTACCATGCAAGATTAAGCTCTCACATCTGCAGTTTCTCTGCTGTTCCTACTAGTGTGCATCGCCAACTTGTATGCATTTATCATCTGAATGTGTGAGAAGTCCAGGTCTATGAGCAAAGGCTAGATTTGTGGGTAGCAAAATTTTAGTGAAAAGGATCGTGCCTAATAAGAGAGGTTTCTGCACAGTGAGGTTCTCTTACTGTGCAGGCCAAGTCCAGCATCTATTATGTACATCCCACTAATGTAATTACTAGAGGTCAAGGTCCTTTCTAACACTACAGGCTCCTTACTGAAGAAAGAGACCGGTTAGTGCCTGAAAATGCAGTCATGCATGGGAATTGGCATGAAGCATCTTCTGAGATTCCAGACACTGCCCTTCCCTTGGCTGTATCAAGTCCCCATGAAGGGCATGCAGCTCCCACACCTGCACACAGCTGTAGTGCAGCTTCTTTAGGTAAAGCCTATTGGTCTTTGGGGATCCACCGCCACCTCTCCATCACTTGCCACTGGTTTCTTTTGAGGAAGACTTACAGCAGGCTTTGCAACGGTCTAGAAAGCGTGGTACTGGCCAGGCTTTCCAAGGGAAAAACGTGATTATCAAAATACTATTCTCCTTTTTCTTTTGCTCGTGTATGGTACTGACAGTTGTGTTTTGCAGGCAGTGTTCTGTCTACTGAAATACATATTTAGACAAAGAATTATTTAAAAATGCTTTGTTGCCAAGACACTGAATGAAATGTACTAGTGACACCTGCAAAGACAACAAAATGCTCTTCTTTTTCCTTCTGCTCTAAAACATGCAAAGTATCATAAAATCCAACAAGTAGGCTTGACTGGATAACATGTATCTACATTAAGAGTGGCTGATCTCAATGCATTTTGAAATGCTTCAAAAAGGTCAGATGCACTGCTTGTCACTGCTGCTCTTTTATGCCGTGTGATGTCATGGAACACTTTGAAGCACAAAGAGAGTTCTAGGTAAACTTTCAAAATTCACCGTAAAAAATGAAATCCCATTGCATCCCTGTTTAAAGATATAAAATAGGTAAAACTTTGGAGGTTTTATTCTTCCATTTAAATGTTTTTCTTGGTCCAAGTTCTTCAGAAGAACTGAAGGAAAGAGCCACTTTTATTCACATGATTTGGTTCAGAAGGGTCTGATAGTCACTGGAAGAATTTTTCAGTACTTCCATTGGAACAAGTGGGATGGGGATATTCTGTTCACACACCACCGTCTCATACAGGGGAGCAGCCTCCAGAGCAAGAGATGACAAAGAGATGGATGAAATAGGGTGCTGCAAGTCCTGCAGCCTGACTGCATAATTTGCAGCCTGTCCTGTAGTCCCAGATGCTGCTTCCTCTTCCAGGCTAATGTTTATAGATATTTCATTTCTTTGACAAGGGTCCGTAAGAGAATATGGGGGGGGATCATCTGTGGGAATATATATTTGTGTTGCTCCTGGCCCCACGCATTCATCGTAGCTGAAAGAAAAAAAGATTTTTTCATTAGACTCCTGTGAAAAATGCTACAGTACATTATTTTCAGCATAGCAGGGGCAGGTAAAGTGAGAAGAAAAGGATCGTCTGGTGCTTTGTTCCTCAGCCCACATCCTTGCTTACCCTGCCACATGCAAGACACTTGAGAACATAATACTTAAAAGCACATCTCCAAATACTCAAAGATAATCCCAGAGGTCTCAGTGGAAGTTCAGACCCCATCTGTCCTGCATGAAAGTAACATCTGTGGCAGCGCCATTCAGCTGAGGTGCCTGGGGATAAGCCCAGCTCCTTAAAGCTGGTTACACAGGAGCAAGAGGAGTAACACTGCTGGCTCACACAAAGCTGTGCACGCTGCACCAGTTGCCGTAGGTGCAACACAGCCGGAGTTCATTCCTGCTCTCAACTGCTTATAAGTAAGTAAGTTTAGAAAACGGCTAGGAAAAAAGGAAGTGGTGTTGCCATTTTAGTTATGCAATAAGGTATAAAGAGCTTTAGATGGAGTCTAGAGTATCACATCAAATGCTCTCCTCCTGACTCACAGGTCTCTGGTGCTTAGCCAGCAGTTACATGAGGTGGGTTGTCTGGGCTGCAGATCTGTGCTGGCAAGGGCAGCAGGGTTTCTTGCTGAGGTGCAGAGCTGTGATGAATAATCTTGACAGACTCATGCTCGTCATTCTGAGACTCAGACTCTGACTCCACTTGTGCTATCAAACCAGCCCAGGTCTAGTGGTCTGAAGGAAGGTACTGTTTTCCTGACTCACTGGCTACAGGCAGAAGAGGAAGGGGCATAACATCATCATCTTAAATGTTGGACCTGCTTTGTTTAACTGTTTCAGGATCATTTTAAATCCAATTCTGAAGGAGGGAATGTTTCCTGTAAAAAAAAAAAAACAAACCCTTTGCCTACTGAGTTAACCTGAAAAACAATTCTGCTGCAGCCAGGCAAATTAAGAACCCATTTCCTCAACCACACTAACTGCAGAGCTATTAAGTTCTAGGATATTTCCTGAAACTTAGGATATTTAACATATGCCTTCCTAGCAGACTGCAGGCAGTCATTCTGCCCCCTGTAATTGCATTACTGCAAGGCTAAACCCAAGCTAATAAACCCTACTTGTAGACTGTGAGCTGCTTGCAGCGGGGCAGCTTGCATCGGTTAGAGTGAGCTCAAATCTACTGCAATCAACCATGGAGGCCCTGCCTTAGAAAAATACTTGGTTCATCTCTTTCACTCAGAGCGCTCCTGTTGATTTTGATGGTATTGTTCCTAGTCCGGGTGATGGAAGTGGTTTTTCTGGAAGGGAAAGGTAATAAAGTGAAATCTTAGTACTAGGCTACCAAACTCAAATACCCACAAGTGTTTTTATTTTTATCTTATTTTTATATCTTATATTCATGAGGGCAATGGTTTTAAACTCAGCCTAGAAAATTTTGATTTCTCTATCAGAAACAATGGTATTTAAAAACATAA
The DNA here is from genome assembly GCA_013398225.1 of Steatornis caripensis. NCBI lineage: Eukaryota > Metazoa > Chordata > Aves > Caprimulgiformes > Steatornithidae > Steatornis > Steatornis caripensis. Next base: position 1,903,672 of record VZSC01047435.1, read on the forward strand.
CACTGTTCTGAAGGTCCTGAATAAGGCTGCTAGATACTTGAGAAACAAGTCCCCGCACACAGGGGGTTGAATTGTTTTTGTGTAGCATGTGGAAAAGATTTCAGTCCAGCCTCTACTAAGCCCACTGAAGCTTTCAAGCATACCTGATGCTCTCTTGAAAGATCTTAGACCTCAGTCAGAGTTTGAGGACTCGATGTCCCCAACTCAACTCTTCGTGAACTCAGCGAGAGTGAAGGAAGAGCCGCTCTGCAGGACTGCTTACGATGAGCTGCATCTTTACTTGATTTACGCTTTGCTGACCCAAAGCCCAGTGAATTTACTTAAAATCTTTCCACAGATTTTGACTGACTTAATCAGGCTAAGGAAGAGCACCTACTGGGTCTTGTTCCATAGTAAAAGAGTTTCAGTTTTGAAATGCCCATAGTAATGTTAGTTTCAGGGTGGAAAATTTTGAATCCTTTTGCTGAGACACGAAAGGGAAGAAGCTTCTCTGTCTCGTGATTCTGGGCCTGGGCCCAGCACAAGGGCAATCTGCCACAGACCTGAAGGAGAAATGGGCACGGTATGAATCTTCTGCTTACTGATGTTATCTGATCATCTGCATTTCTTTCCCTTTGATTTAATTTAGTGTCTTTCATGGACCATAGCTCAGCTCTGTAGAGCTAAAATGCTTGGTGGGATAAACAGCAAAATGATCATTTGTGAAGGAGACTTTTAAGCATCAAGACAATTGGGTAGCAAAATACGGTATTCAGGACCTGGCACTCTAGTGTTTAATTCCAAGTATCAAAATATTAGTGTTAGGGCACTTTTTCTTCATATATATGATGAATAAAAATATTTTTTTTCCCTCCAAACTCCAATGCAAGTAATGTTCCCCCTCTCATTTTTGGCAATCTAGCTCACATCTTAAAAATTGAATAGGGCAGTAAGGGACACATGCCGAATTTTCAATTAAATAACTTCTTGGCACCTTTACAACTGTACCTACAGATTCTTATGGTAAAGTCAGCAACTACAAGTCATTCAAATAAGTTTTTTTTTTTTAAAATAAAAACTTCTTGTATTTCATTAGCAATTTATGATCTTCATATGTAGTTTCCCATATTCTCTTCTAAGCATGGTATCTTCATGCTGACACTGCGAACAGCTGTTGCTATGATACTAGTAGTGGAGGGTACAGATAAGATTCCTAGCATTTTCTGTTGAGGATCGAAAGGAGATGAATTAAGGTCATACAAGCAACTTTAACTTGTATTTTTTTCCTTAGCTTCTGAGTGTTTTGTGGTTGGGGTTGTTTGTTTGGTTTTTTCCTCCTCTGTTTAATAGCCTCAGTATTTGGTTGTGCTTTGAGTGCTGTTATAGAGCTATGCCTGTAGTATAACTAATGAATTATCAACGTTACAAGCTTGAATTTTATTTTGCAGGCAGGAAAGCAGAGTCTCTCCTTCAAAGGCGGTATGTAAACTTATGCATCTAGTATTTAACAGATCTTTTTTTATTAGAGGATTCTAAGCAAGTATTGTAAGAAGTAATACACAGTTTGACCCACTGTCCATGTATGTTAGTGTTGCAAAATCATTCTTCAAAATATTTAAAGGATTACTTACCAAAATTGCAATAGTAATCATTTCTTGCAGTGGATTACAATGTATTGATGTGATACTGGACTAAATCCTCACTGTTAACTAAAGCTTCGTGTTTGAGGAGAAGAGGCGAATGGACTCTTTCATTTTACTGCAGTGAGGAGTGTATCATGAACTAAGAGGTACTGCAGTGTGAGGTGTGCACCTTTCACATAGTTATAGGTTTACTTCTTTTTACTTGCGAACAGCGTGAACTAGAGTAGAATGAAGGAGCTGCTTTCTCATTGACCTCCACACCAGAGGGGCTAAGAGGTACCATATAATGATGGCTACCACTAAAATGAACCAGTGCATCCATAACAATCAGTAATGATGATTCCTAATATTAAAATTATACTGTTACAAGCAAGTCACCTAAGTATGGTAACTAATGCTGTTGATTTCATCCGAGAAGGTGGTAGCTGTAAAGCTCACTGATGTGTAAAGCTGTGGTTTCAACATGAGCCAATGTCCATGTCATTAAAGGAAGTGTCCCCTGCCCTGTTGCATGCTCCCGCTGTGTTCCTTGTGCTACTTCCTCCAAACCACGATCCTCAATCTGGAGCTAAATATGCAACAAGGTTGTGTGCGTGGTGGGTTTGTGTGTGTGTGTTTTGGAGGGTTTTGTTAGTTTGTTTTGGTTGCTGTGCTGGTTTTTTTTTCGCGTGTGTGTTTTTTTCTGGGCTGGATTTCTACTGATTTAGCTACCTAAGTTGGAAGTGCACAGTGTAGTCCGATGGGCATCAGTGCGACACAAAGGAAGCAGAACTCTTAAGAGATGGAGGAAGTGGGGTAGGTCTTACACCACAGCTCACAGGCAGAACTTCTTAACCACGTCATAAAAGTGAAACCTCAATAACTGCTAAGCGAAAGACACCTAGATAGGTATGTGTATATGTGTGTATATATATGTTTTGCAACTGAAAATGCAAGAACATGGAGCTTGCATGACTTAAATGGAAAACCAAAAATACTTGCTAGTCTTCTGCAAAAAATACAATGACAGTTATGTTTTATCTGAAAGATTCATTCTGTGAAATCATTGTACATGTAAAAGGTAGCTGATGCTTGAAGTTCAGTACAGCAGTCACAGGAAAAATCCTTTTAGACAAGAAAGCAAATGCTTTTGAAAAGTATTATGTTAACTTAATAATGGACCACAGGAACTTATTACACTGCATCTCATTAATATAATGCATCTCTTTTTCAGCCCTGAAATAATCCTTGGTTACGGTACTTGTGGCGAATTCGCTTTAATCCATTATTTTTAAAACAATTATATTAACTTAAGGTTCAGTGTATCTTACAGGCAGTAGTGTTGTCTACGTTATTTTTTTTGGCCTTGTTTCCTGGCAGAATAACTTCGTTGTCATTGTAGACTACGTTATTCAGTTTTTAAAGGATAATTATACAACAAAAGGCAAGGAGGGCTGACGTCTGTTAACATCATCTTACCACATGGAAATGTGATCTGCAAAGAGAAGAATGTTGTTTAAAAAATACAGCAGCTCTTCAAACTGACCTTGTTGACTCAGTATGTTGCGGGGGGGGGGGAATAACTATGAATTTGTCAGGTCTTACTGCGGTAAGTATTAGGATAGGCTTGTTGCTAAGGAAACCTGAAAGAGCTTATTTAACTAGCTGTCATTCATAAATTGTGACCTACTCTCTGGGGAAAGAAGAAGGTTCTACTTACAGAATTTTTTTAAGATGCAAACAATAGCTACTGAAAAAAAGGCAAATCTGGGGAATGAAGAATTCTTCTTTGTGAAACAGGTGTCTTTGTTTACTTCATTCATTTGTTATATGTTATGACTCTACCAAAATTGCTCCTGTTGCATTGTTTCCATTTTGCTGATGAGCTACTGTCTTCTAGTAATAACGGTAAACAGAATCACTAAATCTGGAAAATATGTGTGCTGACGGGTTTAAGCCATGATGAAAACAACACAAAGGATGGTTATAGGATGTTGTTACCTAATAAAGAAAAACTGAAATTGGAAGAAATATACAGTAACTCTCTAAAAGACGGATCAAAGGAAAAAAAAAAGTTTGACCATGTAAGTAGTTCAGCTGATGACGCTATCTCTGATCATGCAATCGACTAACAGCTGGGTTTGTAGGACAGCAGCTTGGAAATCTGTCAGTGTTTCCTTTGAGGTGGGTTTTTTTTTTTTCTTAGAATGTATGTATTCTTTGGTGATGGGTAACTACCATGAGGAAATGTATCATTCTTGTCAGAACTGCTCTTCTAGTGACATACGTCATGAGACAGGATATTTTTCTAAGTTTATTTTTTATACTGACAGTTTCCATTTGAGATACCAGGACTACTAACTATATTTTGACTTCTCTTTTGCATGCTTTGTTAGTGATTTATGAAGCATTAGTATAATATTTTCATATAATAGCAACCCATTCCATGTTACTGATTGTCTCAGTCATTCACTTAGTTTAACTCTTGAACAGTGACTTGGAATGAAAAGCCAAAACTTCTTTCTTTGCTGAAAAAGAAACACCCTGACTTACTGGGGCCTAGTAATTAGGAGAATGATAGTGCAGGAATAAGCAAATGTAGTGAAGTGGCACCTCCTCCTATGCCATTTCAGTCCTCCTCATTACTGTGTTTGTATGAAATCAAAATCCATCTGTCTCTGGGCCTGGGTAATGTTACATGAGAATTTTTTACTATGACTGATCCCAAATTACAGTGGGTGAGGGAGAGAGTAACAAACATGTAACACCCAGAGATAACAGCCCACAGTGTCAGCCAAGCTAGGGCCCGAAGGAATGATCCAATGCTCCATAAAATCCCTGGAGTATTTTCTGGGAATGTTTTATCACGTGTTTGAAACGCAGCTATTTAAACAAGGGGGAGACTCCTCTTAAGGTACTCTGGAGGAACGTCTCTCTCTTTATTAGCTGTAGTGTGATGCTAATCTCCTAACTTAATTGACTTCCAGGCTCCCAGATGTGCGGTAAATGCACCTCCAAGGTGCCTGCCTGATCTTGGAGTAGGTAGCTATGAACAAATAACACTGTTCTTTTCTATTTTAATGTTTTTAAATAGTAAAAAATGTAACCCAAGATATTGCTCAAGGAAACATCTAAGGCTTAAGTAACTTAACCCTTGAAGAGACAGGAAACCTGAAATTAATTTTTTTGTGCCTTTATTCTGTTCATAGTTATTTCTGGAATTTCCTATTCCCCGCGACTACAATAGGACTATTTGTGTTAATAAGTACTAAAAGCTTGGACCTTTATTCTGCACTGTGTCAAGATAATCTTGAGGAAGTTGAATCTGATGAATAAATAGTCCAGATGAAACATGAAATTAAATGTAAACAGTGTTTGCATGAGAACATGTATCAGATAGCATTTGAAACTGATATAATGCAGCTTAAACACAATTCTGCAGCTTTAAACAATTAAAAGAAATGCTTTAAATACAGCAAGTCATTCTGTGATAAATGTTTTATATGATACCTTTCAGCCTGGCATGAATTTTATATATAGTAAGAACTACTTGATCATAAGCAGTGTTTAGTCTCTGGATTTATGTAACTATTATACAGTAAATGACAGTGAAGGTGTGGGCACTGGTTGAGGAATAATAATCAGTTAAGATAAATTTATTTCAAAATAATCTCTTGTAGCCTCCCAAGCCATGGAGTTAATCCACAAACAGGGTTCTAAAGAACATACCAATTTTTGCATATCAGCAGGAATGCTTAAGCCTGCTAATATCTGAGGAAGTTTGTTATGTGACATGTTTTATGATCATATTCCTATAAAGGGACTTTGCTTTAATTATTCTAGGAATGAATTCTGAGCAGGTGAAGGAAATACTAGCTGTAGTATGCAACAGAAAGTTTAACTACTGGGAAATTGGAGAAAAATACTTTTTTTTTGGGACTGTTATTAACGACTTAACAGCTTTAAGTTGTGATTTTTCCGCATAGCACAATAAATTTATGGTTAGAAATGCATGGTGCCTCTCCTTCATCAGGTTTTTCTGCTTTCATTGCTGCAGGATTTTTCTTTTTAATATGTATGTAGCAATACTTTGCACTTCTAGAGTGAAACTGGGACAGGTGTAGAGAAATGCTAGTCAGGCGATACAGCATCCCAACAGATATTTTTGATAACAGAAAGCTAAGAGAACTTTGTGCCTTAGCCTCACAACATGCAGGCTGAGCAGTGCGAAGATTTTTTTTACTACAAATACAAGAAGCAAGGAAAGAGAAAGACATGGGTATTTAAGAGGAATGGGAATGCCAGAAAAAGAAACTATTGTAAAATGTCTGTAAACAAATTTAAACTGGAAATAAGAAGGTTAGGAAATAATTAGGAATTAGGTCTGTCTTTAGGTGTTCTGGAATGAGTATAATAGGTTTAAAAGATCCTTGGACACTCTGTTATGGGACAAGTACATTTCTAAGAATGATTACAGCAGGGGTGAGACTGGGTAACTGCAGAAGACCCTTTCAAGCCTATGTTCCTCTGACTGAAATGGCTACCTGAAGGATGATCTGTTAGTAGAAAACAGCAAGAGAAAGGCAGCTTGAGGAAAAAGCTGTCCATACAGCAGATATAACTTGATGGCGCTGCCACTGGTGTGGCAGCATTCCCATCAGCTGAAAGCCTCACTAGGGCAGGGCTCTGTTTAGGGATATACATGAGACAGCTGAAAAACTAGTCTAGATACACTTGTTAGGATCTCACTTGCAGACTCTGACCTCTCTCAAGGGCTGTTGGACACTAAGGCGATCCCCCTGTGCTCACTAGATGGGCTGTGAAATGTGGGTGTCGTGTAAAAATCCCTTCACAGCAGAGAGCAACTAACTAATCAAAAAGCAATTAACCTGTTTCTGTATCTAATATTAATTAGGAATATCACTAGGATATGAAGGGAAGGGCTTTTGAGGGTTTAGTTGCTCAGAATTTGGAGTTGGACGAATGGGGAGTTTTATGTCATGATTTCTAATGGATTTAGTACTGTCATATTTCCAATGCTATTTTTCACTTTACTGACTGAAAATCTCAATGAGAGTATTGGAGTGCGATCTGAATTTAACCATAAATTTCCATCTCGTGCTTTGCCAACTGTCATTGCCGTGTGCCAAAAGCTTCATACCTTGCATGCTTGCAAGAAAAGTGGCCTTGGCAAAGGAATACCGTACCACATCACAAGGTTTTATGTTAGCTTCTTGCAAGCCTAATTCTGTCTTTCAAGAAAATCTAGGAAGCTGGTTCAAGCCTTCTTCCCTCTGATATGACTAACTTGCTTCCTCAGAAGAAGGGGATGGAAAAGAATGTCTTAGGGAAAAAAATGTACCTTAAGTAGTTTGGGGGTTTTTTTCGATTTCATGTTTAGAGGGGAATTAGAGTCTGTCTTTAAGACACGAGCATTTCCTTTTGCCACTTTAATTTTTAAATGGATTTGTCTGTTTGAGCAATGCAGACTGAACATGGGTATCAAGAATACTGGAATTTATCAAGCCTAAACAAGACGATTTTCTCTCAAATTGATCCTATATGGATTAGGCAAGATGACCCGATGAGGTAGAGTGAGCACACTTAAAACAAACGAACAAAAACCCCAGTGTGTTCTAATGTGGATACTAGGACAATGGTTAACTAACGGATTTTTATCATAGTGTGCCCTGCGGGATACATTTCAATGTGAAATATAGAGACAACTTTTGTGGCTTCCATTAAAACTACTCCTGAAGCTAAATCCCTCCATCTCGTTCCTCAATGATATTCTGTATTAGACAGTCATGAGTCACAGATCAAAAAGGCGATAACCTTGCTTGCCTAAAGCTCTGTACATACCATTAATATCTAATCACCAAGGAGTGAAAAAGCATTTAGCCAAGTAGAGTGAAATGCATTTCCTCTGGCCAAAAAGTGAAAAGTTGATAAAATTCCTTTCAATGCAGGGAGCCTCAAATCTCCTTGTTAGGATTTTAGAGACTCTCATTAAGAAAATGCAATTGTTTGTTATTTACTTGGTCCTTTATGGGTACTGTACTTCAAGCCATTTAAAACATGTAAGCTCAAATGATTTTTAAACAGCTTTCTTATTACATATATATAAAAAGATAATTAGGAAAGCTCACTGTAAGTGCATGTGTTACAATGAACTCTGGGCATAGTGAGCATGAGCACAAGCTCTTGATTTATATCTATAAAGGTATTATCCACATAGTGTCAACAGCATGTATTTGGGATATGTAAAATGACACCTACAGCCATCTTGATCAAACTCCAGAAGACGCTTTTGATTAAAGGTCTGCTGCCTGCCATATAACTCCAAATAATACTCCTGTTTTTTTTTCTTTTAGTAGTCTTAAAAGTTTAACGATACAAGAAATTCAATTAGATTATTTTACTCATACTACCACAGTGAACATTGAACAAAATGGCAAATACTGGATTTAAACGCTTTCCAGTATTTCTTTCAAAGTCATATTTACTACGATAATAATTAAGCTGTGGCAGGGAGATTGTTCTTATATTTCGTCCTGGTTGAATTCGCTCAAGCTTCCTAATTTGGGGAGAGAAGTTGTTTGTGGTTTAGAACTGTTGCTAGATCACCTGGATCATCTTTCTCAGATGAGTGGAGTTTCTTAGAAACAAATACTCTGCCATCTCTCTTAACACGGACTGAAACATTAACTCCCAGCACTGCTACAAATATCTGTACATGTCAGAAATAGGTTCTAGAATACAGACCCCTAATATCCTGAAAATGCTTAGTTCATATCCTCTGTGTTTTTTTAAATATATTTCCCTTCTACACCTCACATAAAATCAATGTGACAGATGCTAACACAGATCTGAGATTCATTAGAAATTCATTAATTATCCTAAAGGGATGTTTATGGATAGGAGCACTGTATCTTTTGGGCTGTCAAGACAAATTGACCAAATGGCTTCTTTGTAACCACCCTGCAAGGATGGCAGGCTGACGACAGAACTCAGTGCACGGTATTCCTCTAAATCTAATGTAAAATCTAATGTAAGAAAGTGGTTAGTGGAAGTGTCTATGATGATAATCACATTAAGCCTCAAATGAAATTTGTGATTTAGATATCTAAGCAATTAAATTATTAACATCCCAAGGCATTTTTCATAAATTAATTTCCCAATTAAAGTTTTCAGATAAATAGTATTTTGTATTGGATTTTCAGCTGGAGAGTTGAGAGTGGGAAGTCCTGAACAGTTAACTCTCCCTCAGCCACGGAAATTGGTTCTTTTAACTCTGACTCTTTGTTTCATCAGCCTTACCTTAAAATTCCTTTTTTTGTCATTTCATGGTTTAAAGCCCAACTGTAAAATCTAATGAAAACATTCTAGACTGATTATAATCACCCCCTTGGCCAAACAGAGGTGTCGTGCTTTCTGCTGAAATCATTTCAGACTGTATGGTTTTAGCAAAAACGGTACGTTCGAGAGTACTCAGCTCCACAGCACCTAGTACTCAGTGATGTAATGCCGTTGCCTCTTGCAGGCTGTATTAGAACAAAGTGATTAAACGAAGCCAATGCCTTGGTGTCTGCTTGTGGCAGCAGACACTAGTTCTCACTCACTGAATTCTTTCACTTCAAATACGTACCGAGAGTTATTTGCCAATGCAGTTGCTTTCCTTGCTGCTCTTCGTTTCTGTTGTGTTTATGCTACAGTTGTGTGACTATCTTTTGGGCATGCTAGTTTAGCTTTAAATTGCATCTTGCACTGCATTAATTAGAAGGAGGAATTGCATTAATTTAGCCAATGCTACATTTCAGTAAACCTACTCTTCGAAATGTTATATGTAACAAGATCGATCCCAGTGAGTTAGTATTTTAAATGCACAAGGTCAGGCATGTCTTGTTTAAGCTTCAAGCCCATGTCCGACAGTCAGTTTTCCTGCTGTTAGCACCCAATAGTCCAAATAAATTCCATGCTCTACTAATTAGAAAAAATAGGCTCTCGTGTTATGCCATGGATGAGAGTGTAAAGGTAGCTATAAAGAATTTTTTCAGGCTCTTACAAAGTGCAATGTATTCATACAATGCTTCTCAACTAATGATTTTCTGAGCAGAAAGTCGCAATGGACTACAAAATGTATTAATAGTAAGTTTAAATGTCTCTCTGTTCAGCTTTGCTTTCAGCCATCTGCTAAGCTCTACTTTTTCTGAAGTTCTCCCCAAGTTGTGTTACTAAGACGTAAAGCTTAATAAGATTTTTGTTAATTTGCCAAAGCTGCTACTTTTAAAATATTCAAGTATGGCAGCAGTGAGAAAACAGCAAAACCATTAACAATAATCTTTGCTTTTGACCTGTGACGCAGACCTGCAGTTACTGGGACGAGCAGGGTTTCCTTGTGTATGCAGAGTTAGATCTTGGACCCTCAGGGACGCAGTCCACTCAGCCCCGAAGGGAATCTTGAGGAGGCAGTGGTTGGACACCTTTATGTCTCTGATCCTAGTATCGATGTCTAGGAATAGTTTCTTGGAACAAGGTAGGACACAAGATAGTTAGCTTGTGCCAGGTTTATTACAGAAGTAGCAGGAGAATTTACAGGAAGGCCCAGATCATCTAGTGCTATCCTGTATCACTCATGTATCTCCTTCCCAACAGAGAACTCCACAGAGGTGCAAAACCCTTCTTTGGTCCTGTTTCAACCTGGAAATGGCATCAACCTTTGGTATAATCCTAGGAGACCTGTCTGTTAAAGAACGATGTTCTCAGAGCTTTTTCACAGGAGTGCTGAGCTTGTTCTCAGAAATCTGGCCAACTGTCCACTCAAGTTGTTGCTTGGGTGTTAGCTGGCTGGCTTTTATTAGTAAAGACTCATGGGTGTGGACCCAAAAACCAGTCTAAATTTTAAAGTGGATTTATATGAAGTTCTATAAATTTAGATGCCAGGCTCAGAATAATTCTTCACATGTGAGCTTTCTGCTAAAATACTTACACCATCTCTAAAAGCCCATTTATTATATAGTATGACTTCGTAATACATAGACGGTTGCTTATAGAACAGAACAGAACAGAACATGCACAGAACAGAAAAAGTAAAGATCTATATATTGTATGCTCATACTACTGACTTGCTCTGTATTGCATATGTATACAGGCAGTCAGAAAAGGGCTGGTCTTGTATCAGTTTAACTCAAAGCAGAGTCTGCTTAAAAGGAAGAAAAGAAAGAGGAGGAGGGAGACACAGCTGTTCAACCATTATTTGCTGTTTGTAACATACAGCACTACAGAAAGCCTGAAGTAACGTTCTGCTTAAAACTATTTCTCTTGGTTCATTGGAGGGAGTAACTGAATTCCTTCATTTATTAACCTCAAGGTGCACGAGGCACACAGAGGAGATACAGATGGCCTAAAGTGTGACTCTTGTTGCTGGTGATGGCTGTTCTTGTATCGTGTGAAAGCAGGCACACAAATGTGGAAGGAGCTGCTACATAATTTCTGGAGTAATTGTCTTTGGGAAGAGCCTCTTTTGGTGATGTTACCTCACCAGGCAGTTAGAACTGCCTTACAGCTGAAGGACACTCTGCTCCAAAGATGCTACTACAATCCAGGCAACTATGGCTCTCCAGAGCAGGTTTGGGTTAAACAGCTAAAATCGTAGTTGTCCTCCTTCACAGTTTACTGATACAAGATGAACAATCCCAAACAATTTTCTCCCTATCCTAAATTAGGAGGTTACGTAGAATTACTAGGCATGTCAGAACAGTATGTTTTCTTCAGTTCTGCCTTCTGATAGAATACCTGGGTTAAGAAAGCTGAGAAGTGGGACTTGCTGAAATATACAGAATGGTTTCAAGGGTTCCCCCCCCCCTTTCATTTTTTTTTTTACTCTGATCTGAACATTCTCAAGGGCAGTAATATATGTAACTTGAAGGCTCTTGAAAAAAGTATGTATTTTTCTCCTGGAAGTGAAAATTTGCCTTGTGAAATAATTTATTTCAAAGATAGATGTTCGTAAGTAATTCTACTTACGTGTTTCATTAATATGCCATCAATATGATCAATTTTAATCTGCATATTAGTAAATGAGAATTGGCTGCACACATGCCATGTAAAGATACATTCTGCTAAGGAAAACTTGAACTTATACTCAAACTAAACTAAGTCTGTCTGTATTCAGAGTTTGTGACCTGCATTTTTGTAGTAGATACAGGTCTAGCAGTTTTATTTTCTTCTTTAACAGGCTTTGCAAGTGCAGGACTGTAACACTCGGAATCTTAGAAAAGTACTTACCGCGGAGGTGAATCAGGATACATGACGTTGACCTGAGAAAGTGTATCCAGATAGGAACCAAAATCAAAAGCTGGAGGAAACTCCTCCATGCAGGTGGATCTCAGCTCTCCAAATGAGCCACCATACGAGAAGCCATCTGGAGCTGAAAAACAAGCAATTAATACTTGCTGCTCTTTTCCTCCATGGTGGATTCTCTGAGACAGTATCACTGTTTATAACACTGCCATAAATCAGAAAATAAAGCCGATCTGGGGCACAGGAATTACTCATATTCTGGAACAATCAGGTTCCACGGGACATTTCTGTTCCTTTAAGAGCAAGTTAGCATCATCTGTAGATGAACCGTGGTGTTTCAGGCTATGGCACAGGGACTATACATTTAGTGCTGCCCTACAAGACGCAAGTGTCTAAAGCTCTTCTTGTGCCTCACGGGTTGAAAAGGAGTGTCAGTTCTGCTGCATGCAGCTTCAAACATTAGCAGGATTGCTGAAGTTCCCCAGAGTTGCATACACTGAAACCTTGCCAATTCTGTGAAGGTTTTTAAAAGGAGGCTTAGGTGTTTGATTCTACGTGTGTATCTTGAGAAAATGCTGTTCTCAATAAAAACACTCACAAAAAGGGGAAAAACTGAAAAACAGTAGAGAAAATCATCCTGCTGCCTGCTCCCAGGCTTTCTTAATGCTTTCATGAAAGAGCTTCTATCTCCAGAAACACCAAAAAGTTAGTGCTGTTTTCTGTCTTTGAGGATAGTTAGCTAATGCTCAACATTTTGGGGTAAATTTCCCTAAGAATGTCCCAAATTGTGGAAATGCAGCAATCGCCACTCCCCTCCCCCAAGCTGTCTTCCAAATAAATCTTCCAAATGAAGTGATCCCTCCTTTTCACTCGATGCATTAAAATAGTATCTGGAGAGAAGGGCCAGCTTCTAAAGTGACATCAAAGTAATGTCTCTCTCAACAGAGGGTAAAGGGCAAGACTCGCTTGAACTGCCTGTTCCTCCTTCTGGCAATTTTCACATCTGCCAATTTATTCTTGAGGAATTTACCAGGACTAATCCAGTCTATCATGCACTGTGCTTCGCTTTGTTGATGAGTGAAGGAAGCCAACTTCACAGCGACTCCTGCTGCTCCCATGCTGGCCAGTGGAAGCATGCTGAGATATTTGGATGCTGAGATATTACTGGCGTGTGCTAATGTGAAATTTTCACGTGGGTAGACTGGCACAATTTAGTTTAAGATTATTCTTTTGAATTTCTCTGAAAATGCCACCATGCTTTTCTTTTCCATTTCTCTAGCACTGCTATTTCTAACAAGCAGTTTGAAAATTGTCCTTTATGTTTTCACCTGGTTTCAGGGTTTTTAAAGGAGCTGAAATTAACATAGCAGTAGATTTCAATGTAGTGATTGATCCTTACTAGTCAGTATTTTATCATGCCAAAATATTGCTGTTCATGGGTAAAACAGTAACTCCAATTTGGGTTTAACTAGTTAATCCCAAATTTAGCTGCTGAAAAGTAGGAAAAATAGATGGTACAATAATAGTAGACATCAGTGTTTTGGATTTTTTTTTCCTTTTTCCATCTGTATGTTACCATGGGAGTTTGCAGTTCACTTCTTTTGGAGTCTAAAATTTATTCCCAAAACAGCTGTTAGTCACTTATCTGGATAAATGTTTCTGGAAAAGCAAAAAATAATTATTCCTGGCTCCACGTGGACGAAGTGATCCTAGGAAATGTTTTTCTTTTAGATATGAAAATTTCAGGTCCAAATAATTAAACGAAGTCCAGTTGCCTTCAGTGGATACTTGATTTACCTCAGTGAAATCAAGATTTGAGACAATGCGTTTTATGTGGCTCACTATTATTACCTTTTCTATATAAAGAAAAAACCTCAACAATATGCAAAGAACTGTACTACTGCAGATATAGGAGCCTAACCACACATGACAAAAATTGTTACTGTTCCACTCAATTCATTTATCCATTTATCTTTTGAATTTTTACTAGCTTACGAAGTAACTTTTTGTAATTGTTTTTTCCTTAAATATAGAAACAATCAGATTTTATAATTTCCTTGACAAAGTGGCTTTGAACTTCTGGTCAGCAAACCCCAAATTGGCCAAAAATGTAATTCTACAATTAACTCCTTCATATTCCCAGATCCTTTTAAAGTACAGGGAATTAGCACTTTTTTTGATAGCAAACTAGTCTCTTCAACAATGATGACAATTGTAATGACGTTTTGATGCCCTGCTGTTCTGTTTATATGCAATTATTAACTTTTGTGGTCAGAAAATACGTAATTGCCCAGTCGTCGTAGGTTGGTGCACACTGCAGAAGTGAAAAGATTCCTGGCTCTCCAACAAATAGAAATGACATTATATGCTACATCAAGGCTATAATGGGATATGAAAATAAACTATCACGAGTCTAGCAATGGAGAAGAAACACTCTACCAAGGGAAAATAAGCTGTTTAAGAAAAGCTGTTGGCATTGGCCTTGTTTATGTTAACCATTAACTACCGAGCTTGTACTATGTGAATTCAGTGCCAGCACAAAGATGCTATTAAACTACGAAGCTGCCTGTGACCTACTCATCCTATTTTTTAATTACTTTTTTTTTAATCCCTGGCCAGATGCTTTTTTTGGCACCTAACACCAGGTATTAATAAATTCAAGCATTATCTTGCTATAACTAGCCACCTTACCATAAACAGCGTCTCTCCTGAGATGTGGGTGTCTTAACCGTCCGTCCTTTCGCAGACTGCCAACAATGATTGTAACACAGGACAGAAATAGCACAAGTCCGATCACAACTCCAGCCACCAGAAGGGGTGAAACAAGTAAACTGGTGTCATTTCCGTTTTCACCGTAGCTGGGGAATTCACTGATTGGGCTGCTCTGGTTCAAATGAACTTCTGTACAGCAGAAAGAACACGTCAGTTGTGAAAAAGAGACATTTACAAAGTGTGGTTATACAGATGCCAAAACTAAGGGCTTTCAAAGCCATAAGAGCCTGAGACAGACCCATTGTATGAATTCATGCTCTTACGGGCAACCTATTTATTAGACCAATTTCTGGAGCTGTTAGTAAGTGACTCTTGGGGAGTCACTCAGCAGTCGTTTCTCTGTTACTGGGGAATATCATGCTGGAGTCAATGATGTATGTTGCATAATGGTAATTTTGAGTGCTTATTTCTGAAATGATTCTTTGTATTGTGAATTGACTGGTGTTGAAAGAACTTCAGTGCACAAGGAGGAATGTGAAAACTCAAAAATTTGGGCTCCTAGCGGAACAGAGGAGTCCTGTCTTGTTACTAGGTGTGAAATCTGTCTAAGGTTTTGCAGAGGAAGTTTTGGGCAAGAGTGAAACAGAGGAGCGTGCTTTTGTAGCGTAGGGCATGCTTTAGTTTGTGGGATGAGTCAGCATCCCAAGCAACTGATTTGGAGCAGAAAGGGGAAGCGACTCACTCAGAGTGGGATTCTTAATGAGGCACTGGATTTTTATCAAAGACATGGCTTTTCCTTAGCAGAAGCTCAGGCAATATGGTGGTCCTCTTGGCCTTAGCATCTAATAAATTGTTGAAATAGGAAACTATCACAATGAGTACTTTTAAAATTTACTCATTAAAACCTGAAAATAAATAATTTATTGCCCTTTGGGCTCCCCCATATGTTTAAAGGAAGGTGCCAAACCTGTGCTTTAGACCAGGCTTTCCTGGTGTTCCAACTGGCTACGTTCCTTATGGAGAGACTGGGTTTGGTGCAGTTGTTCTCATTTCATCCTCCCTAGTTTGGCCTGATGCTGTGTAAGGAAGGAGCTGTGTGGGCAGACAGACCTCCCCTTAAAACAGCGTGGAAGTATTGTGGTGCTGTAGGTACACCCTGCGCTTCAGCAGGTGACTGCAGGCGGAGCTGAGCTCTATCTCACCTGTGCGCCTTTGTTCCAGGCAAGCAGCTCTACCCCATTTTGATTTTTTCAGTCGGAATGCGCTCATACTGTATGTGGCAAAAACTACAACTGCTTTCCTCTGTGTTAAAAAAACCCCAAAAGTTCTCTAGATATGTAAGTTCAATAATAAATCTGCTTAAGGGAGAGAAATGGAAAATTCAAGAATATCCCAAACTATGAAAAGTGAGAATAACTCCAGTAATTTATTCCCAAGTCAAATATCCTTTTGAGACAAGCTAAAGAGAGAGCATCAAAAGTTAAACAATAAGTTTCCTCTAGAGAATCAACCACTGACATATGGTTATACGTGAATTAATTGCCCATACATGGATTCATGGGGGATTGTACTGCTAATGGAAGGGAAGTAAATGTTGGAAATGATGGGATAAAGAATTCAGGATTTCAGCAGATAGAATCCAGGCTAAGTAAAAGGCTCCGTATGTTTATTTGTGGATAAAAGTTTGGACATGCACTAAAGATAACCAAATTTGGGCCTAGGCCTCGAAAACAAGTTGCAATAAGCACCCCTTTTCCTATCCTTAATCCACAGCTTATTAAAAAACAAAGAAACAATCACACCTCCCCAAATTAAAAAGAAATATACCCTTAGCTGCTCACAGTCAGACAGTGTACTGAGTATTGATGCAAGAAATTAGTGGAGACGCATATATACCAAGACTAACTTTCAAATATGGCACGGACATATTTTTATATCTGGCTATATGCCAGCAGAACAGATAACTAACTTGTTTCCTACAGAATCTAAAGCTAACAAAATTTTGCTCTTTTGAATGCTCTGTAAAGTGAACATTAGCTTTTGGAAGTGCATGTGCTTTTTACATGGATAGATGTTAGCAGACAGTTTTCAGCAGTGTTTTCCCCACTCGTCCTTTGGGATATACCTCTTGGTATCTTGCAGTCACAATAAGTTAAAAAGATGATGATGGCTTCAAGCCAATGTATATTATCATTGCCTAATGCCTGACATTGAGAGAACTGAGTAGAAATATAAAAAAACCTGGGGAATTAGCATGTAGTAGGGTTTTTGTTAATTTTTTAGAAGCACTTGACTGTTGGCTGAGAATCTTTATGAGCAATTAAGATAGACGGCCAAGAAATGTGCTGAGCTGTTACAAAGCATTTTATGCCGAAAGAGAAAACCTGAATTTTCTGAAAATTAAACTGATTGTGTAGCTTTAAATCAAAAGGGTATGGAAGACTGTCCTACTTAATACTCTTAGCGCAAAGACTTTTCAGGTATGGGATATATGTTTGAGGGGTGGATGCTGCTGATCTTAAGACCATTGCACTAGAACTAAGCTTCCTCGAGGTTTACAAAATTGTAATCATGCTTCTCATTTGTACAGTTTTTTTAACTATCTCTGTTGGTAATGTGTCCAACAAGCGTGTATTCCCTCTGGCTTTCCACAGCCTTTTTAATTCAGATTTTTTTGCAAATTCTGTCCTTGAAAGATGCAAACATCACAGCAGTGCCAGTTAGTTTAAATCACAATTGCAGGGCATTAACACATGAACTGAAAGTACTGGCAGATAATTTACTGGTAATTTTGGCTGACATGCACAGATGAAAGCCAGGAATCAATTTTGTTGCCATCATGATGAGAACGTGAGCCTGGACTGTGAGGTTGCTCCATGAACTATCAGGCTTGTGGTCTTCAAATTTAAGTCAAGTAGTACTGAAACTGGAGTCAGTAATAAACTTTCTGTCAAGTTCAGTGGCGAAGAAAAGAGGCCACAGTGCGTGCTTTCAGATCTTCTGAAATGTGGACAACTTCTAAATGATCCTCTTAACAAGAAAGGACTGTCTAAAGACAAGAGTAGACTAGATGTTTTTTCTTGTTGTGTATTGTTTAGCTGTGGAAGCCAGCTGGTATCTTAACACATCGACTGTTTTGAAGATTCCTGTGGTGCCACCCAGTGTGAGCAATAGTATTTGGTCCTGTTTTGCTTTATAGGAATTTAAGAGGTTAGCAGTGACTTCAGAGAGAAAGTACTCTCTCATACTCTCCACCTGTATTTGAGGTGTAGTTTTTTATTTCAAGACAGGCCATTTGTCTAGCACGTTCTCAGGGCTTCCTTAGCTGTTCCAAATCTTTTCTATTTTCTCTCTGGTTTCTCACCATCATGAATCTTTCTCTTTTTTTAATGCTTTTAATCTAATTGAACCCAGTCTCTGGTAAAGACAAGGTAACTCCCCTTAGCCTAGCTCCTAAAACAATACGCAGTTGATGAACTTCTCTTACTGTATTATTTTCAGTAACACTGTGAGTCTAACCCTTCAGACTGACTTACTGCTATGGGAATTGCTCAAGTGACTGACAACTACAGAATGAGATGCTATGTTGATATAAATTCTTTTGGTTTTGAATTTTTTGGAGGCAAAAGATGTTTACATTACTTTTGGCAAAGGAACATCTTATAATTTTTCCTCCTCTTATCCAAATGTATCTTCTTTTGATAAACTGTACATTTCTGTATATAAAAATGCTATGTTTTTTCATTCAGAATAGAAGTATCTAGAAATTTATGTAAAACCTATAAATATAACAGCAATAGCAGACTGCTAACTTTTTTTGAGGCAAGTTGTATTTTTTCCATGAAACTGCAAACTGTAAACAATATATGCATAAATATGAATACTTTATATCTAATCCTCTAAGTAGGACTTATACTGGATGCACAACCCATTGCTTTTACCCAGTGATGGGAGCTGTGTAACTAACCAGACGCAGCACAAATGGAACATGCTGGCTGTTGCAGCTGTCAGTACAATGCAAGGGGCACATACGGCTGAGCAAACACTTAATTTAGAAGGAGAGTACTAGGGGAAAATTGCCTCACTGTCCATTTGGTGTTAGACAATAAATTATCCACCTGCAAAATCCCTTAAATATCACATTATTTTACCCAGTGCTCCTCATCTCAACAGACCAACTTGTAAAGTGACTCCATGTTAACTGAAGGAGGTGTAGTACAACTCGACTTTTTTGGGGTATCTTGTGCTATTTCTCCCTCTCATTAACTTATCTTTGAAGGGACACTTCTTACTCTTTTTTAACTTGGCAGTAAGGAATGCTGAAGTTTCAGTTTGGTCAGATGCTGTCAAAGTGAAGTGTTTTGATGTGCAGATGTGTCATGGGAGCTTGGCTCATCCAACATACAGCCCTTTACTAGGAGTGGCTTCTCTATTCTTCACTGGCTTTTACCTGCATGTATCCCAGATGAGACAGAAGAGAAGCACTACATATAAATAACTTCTCTCCATACTGAAATAGTTGTGGGGTTGGGTGGTTTTTTTTTTTTTTTCTGAAGGCCCATCAGCTCTGGTGAAGCTGCAGTGGTGTCTGTAATTGATAGGGTTTCCTTTGTTCCCTTTAAAAATTGGAGGTGGTTTTACTGAGAGAGCCAAATCTCTCCCTCTGGTTTAAAATCTCTCCATCGTCTTAATAATGATAACTCATGTTATCACTGGTGGAGAGGAGAAGCCATGGAGTGGGTTTGTTTCCCAGGCTGAAATGTGCGTGAACAGCTCATGAAGAAGCGCTGGTGTGTTGTACTGGAAGGACTTTGTTTGCAGAATCATACACCTCTACATCCCTGCCAGCCTCAGTTAAGCCTTGCCTGAAGACACAACGAGCTTAGTGATTACTTGCCAAACTAGAGCTGAAGCACACTGACAGAGCAGTGTTGTGGTACCTGTACACCCTGAGTTAGTACACGTTGTTTGGGGTTGATGATCTAGCACCTCCTATTACCCTTAAATATGCTATATTAACAAAGTGTACAGAACTGGAAATGACTAGGAGGAAGCTCAGTATAGGATAGTGCATAGTATGCTCTGATTTTTAAATAATCACAACAAAGTGTCCCAAACACCAAAGCAATTTAAAGCACGTTTCTGATATACTTATTTTTTTAATTCCTGGTTGGGACAGTGTTGAAATGTGCAGTCTCTTTATCAAGGGCAGGAGACTGACAGATGGCAACGAGGAGCTGAGATGGCCCAGTGAGGCATACAGAGAAGCTAAATTAGTGGAATTGATGAAGATTTCGTTGGTTCTGCCTTTAAGAATGGTTCCTGTTCAAAGATGATTTAGTCTGGCCAAGAGTGACCGATTGGATTCTGCACTTGCTGCTGTAATAAGCCTCTGGCTGCAGCTGCTGTCAGGCTATCACACTGCTTATTTCTGTAGCTCCCAGGCAGCAGTTCACAAAATTAGTATAAAAATAAGTTGAAAAAGGTTTTGGATCACAAGCAATCACTGTAGCAAGGGAGAGGGGGATATTATTCAAGTCACTGATGCAAAGGCCCCATAGGAGCTAAATATTATTTAAAAAAAAAAAAGACAAACCAAGAAAAAAGTTTCTGTTAGTTTCAAAGCTATTCCATCTGAATCCTGAGGAAGGTTGGAACCTCCCACTTACACTAGATAAATGCCACGATGTCATCTGCTTACAGGCCTTACCTTGGTTATCCCAAGTATGCATGAGGAGCAGCTTCAGATTGAAATCTGGCCTGTATTTGATTTACACTTATACTTTGTTCAACTCTAGCAGGTTGTTTGCACAAAAATAAAAGTTTTAAATGGAGTGGCAATTTAACAAGTTTTGATTTTATTATTTTTAACCTTTCCAATCTCTAGGTGTAGTGAAAGTGTTTGAAAAATTTCAGTAATTCCATAAAATGAAAAGCTTATGAGAACAGCTCGGCTCTGTCAGACGTGGTACGGAACTCAGCACGTTTTCCATGAACACTTTTGATGGACCTATGCTTTCTTCTGACTCCCTGGTTAAGAGTCCCACTTAATGATAAAACTGGAACTGAATGCTCCTTCTCCACTATAAAAAAGAGGAAAATACTGTGCTTTTTACTGATTCTGAGCAGTTTGGATAGGGAAGCGACTAGGTACGTTCTCCTCAAATAGCTTCTTGCAATCTACTTTTTGTTTTTTCACACGATTACTTGTGGTGCCTCTGGTGAAACATTAATGTTGGCATACCTGTTGTTGAGTGCTCCATGACATAAGATCTACAGCAGCTGTGATGGCATGTTATGAAGGTAGGAATAGCTGGGAACCCAGAAAGTATGGAAAATTGGTCACTGAAGAAAGGGTTTTGTAGGTCTGGCTGTGACAACGGCTTGTGTCAAGTGTAATGAATTAGGTGGCACTGCCTTAACATTTTACTGCATTGAATGTCTGGGTTCTTGCCCTCTAAAGCAGCTATACAGTAGTGCAGACTGTCATGCTACAATGCAAACTCACATCTGTGTGTTCTTAACACCAAAACACAAACCACTCAGCTCAACAGTTGCACTCATTTAGCTATGGGAACACTGTGCATCAGATTCGTCCCATATTCTAGGGTGACACAGGAAGTGGGTAAGAACTGCTACCTTAGTATGTTAAATATTTAAATAGTGTCTAAAAGGAACTGATGATGATGCTAAGAATGGGCAAGACTATTGTTCCTCTAGCATTTATCTTATTATGTTGTAGCAAAGTTGAGCAAAGGAGAGGAAGACTAAATAATCTGGGAAATGTCCTCTCTATACATCAGTTTTACAAGAGTCACACAAATAGTATGGGGGAAGGAATTTTCAGTTTAGGAGGCCCTGGAGTATATTTAACTCTCACACTGCTTGCCTCTGGTACCTATGGGGCCAGTCATGCGTTGTCCTCCTGTTCTGTATGCTTTTGTGATTTGCACACATAAAATTAAAGTGCCTCTTAAGCTACAACTGATATTCAGAAACAACCATATAGGGATTGCTTCAAAGTTTTACCTTAATGTGGCTGGTAAAGGGCATCGTCTGGTGTACATATTCATAGATTAGAGATTGGTTGATCTAGTTTAGCTTATGTGTATTGCAGTTCAAACTATTTCATCCAGTTGCTGCTTATGAGAGCCCATTATCTTGTGCTTGATGGTAGCTTATCTTCTGGAACGGTACTTGGTAGTTATTCGGCTAAGTCGATGAATAAATACATTTTTGCTGTCAGCCGCTCCAACTGTGACGTTTAAACAGTTCCCAGAACCAGATGATATTTGTTACTATTTTTAAATTTGAGGTAAAAATCTTTCTATACAAATGGTTAACTAGTCTTGCCTGATTATTGCTACTGTGGGCGATACTTCAGCATAGTCCAAACACATATGAATGCCATTAACCAGGCAGAACCCATAAATTTAGACTAAGTTTCTCTGCAGCTCACATTGCCTCTTTGATCTTTCTCACGCATATATATGTTATAATAATAATTAAAGCTTTTTACTGATTAATAGTAAAAAATCAAAACCTTATTCAGAACATGAGACTGTGTGGTAGGGACATTTCAGTTTTATCTGATGCACTGAGCTTAAAGTGAATTTGGAGCATACTTACAGGTACAAAAGCTGCCTGTGACCTTGAGAAGCTCATCCAAAGCAGAAAGGGTGGCCTTTCCTCTGGGATATCCAACTCTGTCTTTTTATCATGTCTGCTGGCTATCAGATAATGACTTTTCACTTCTTGCATTGACATCCTTATTATAGCGCCAGAATGAATAAGATTGGATCACCAGCAGCCTACAAATTGAGAGTGTCAGAAGCAAAGAGAATGTGGCTGCATAAGGCCTCAGAAAATAAATCTTTTCAGATGCTGTGGCTTTAGGGTATTACGTTGATGTCACAGCAGCATGTATAGGTGCTGTTTCAAATTAACAGGAAAAATCTTGCAATTTTCAGATCCATGGTCTGTTTTATCAACATGATAAATACCACTGCAGTGAAACAAATCACTCTGGAAGTGTAACAGCCCACTTTGTGATGGACAATATATTTCTTCCCCTATTTTCTCATATACAAACAACTTTGAACTAATGCAGTTTCATCAGCAGGACCCGAACCTGTTACTTTTTTTCAGAAGTTCTATATTAGGGCTTGGAAATAAGTATGATGAGAATCCCATTTTACTGATTAAAGTAAAGTTACCCTCATAAGCTCAGATCTGACTTAGGCTGGTAGTGACTTGACCAGGGCAAAAGCAGTAATTTTTTTTTATTGTGAGAAACTAGTATTTTGGCACATAAGTTTCTCATATAGAAGCTGGAAAAAAACGTAGCAATATAGTAATTTTTATTTTTATTCTGAGAGGGAAAGGTTGGAAAAATTGTAATTGGCAAATAATTCTATATTTTACATTAGCAGTCTGTCTGCTTGAACTGTGGTCTAGGTGTCTTGTATCTTCTCTTTAGGAGATTGAGCTCTATCTGAACTAGATCTAATGTGACCTAAAGAGGTAGTTATAGGGCAGATGACAGCTCATGGAAAGTGTAGCCCAGGTAGGAAACCTAATCTATATTGTGGGGGGAAAAAAACTAAAAAGCCAAAACTTTCCACTGAAAAGTTCCATCCTTCACAAACTTTTCTTTCCACCTCCACAGAGAAAATGCGAAGGCAGTGACAAAATTCTTGCTAGCTCTAACAGTAGCAACTGGTAAACAGCTGACTTGTGTTCTGTTGCCTGCTATATGCGTTCATGAATCTGTACACTGGCTATCCACGTCTGATTATTATTAAATTGGCTCATGTTTATGAGACTTTTTAAATTGCGAAGTTTTGTATTTTCCTTTTGTGGCTGGGAACTATTCAATTGGTTCTGTTAACCTGTGTCTTTCAGCAATCATTATCCTGCTCACACGATTTGAAACTCTGGGAAAGAGCGCATAAAGATGGTACCTGCAACAAAGTTCTGCGACTGAACTACTAACTGAGCTTGAGGAATCGTATCCACCTTGACGACTCCTAGAGTGCTTGTGGCTATGTG
This sequence comes from Steatornis caripensis, assembly GCA_013398225.1. Classification (NCBI taxonomy): domain Eukaryota; kingdom Metazoa; phylum Chordata; class Aves; order Caprimulgiformes; family Steatornithidae; genus Steatornis; species Steatornis caripensis. The sequence goes on from VZSC01047435.1 coordinate 1,927,338, forward strand.
CTGCTTCTTATTTAGGACTTTTCCTATTGAAATAATCCTATTTCTTTTTCCATTCTTATCTCCCGTATTCAACAGTAGTAATCTACTAAAAAAAAATATGTAGAGGGATGATTGATGATCACTGCTTAGAAAATAATGACAACAACTGGAATACTGATCTAGCTAGCTATGTAAGGAACCGGTCGCCAAGACAGAAACCTGTTAACACATGCTGGAATCCAAAGATTGTTCTTTAAGAGGTGGTATCATATGTGGTATATCTCGGTCTTTCTGTCAAGATGCCTTGAGTGTTTTTAAATAATTGAAATGGTTTTGCAGTGTTGTTATGCACTTCCATATGAATTATGGTGTTGATGTCGCGGAGTATACAAAGCCTATAGTACGACTTACATAATCATTTGTATCTGTAAAAGCCACAGCAGTATCTGCCTGTATAAATCAGGGAGTTTTCTCAGACCATTAAGAAGCGATTTCATTCCCTCAGATTTTGTCTAATAGGACTCGGACTTCTGCTTAGACAGCTGCAGGAATGTCAGTAATAGCAGAACAGATATTGATTCTCGGGATTACTTCAATCACCTAGTTTCTTTGTTGCTAAAGGAGCCACCAAAATTCAAGGACACCGAAAGATCTATGGAAACTAAATTACTCGAAGATCACTATTCAAAAAACTGGAGGGAAAGATTCATTTCTTTAAAATCCCTATTGCTGAATTAGAAGACCTGTCTGGTTAGAGGACTGGTAAAGCGGAGTAGAAGACTTGCCATACAGCCAAACACCATTCCACATATACGCTGTGCAGTGTCTAGAGGCCGCTTTACACATCATGTATTCTGCCCTCTCCCATAGTTTATCTTTGGCTGGCAGAGCCAAGGTCAGGCTTAAAAATCAGAGAAGACTGACACCACTGGCAGGCTGGAAAAATTAACTTCCCCCCCAGCTGATAGGCAGCAGTGTTTCTCCTGGAGTAGCATAACATTCTGCTGCCTTGCATATATAGCTTTTTATAGGTTCCACATAGTTCCTTCTTATAAATAATATGATGTTGGTTGCTCTTCCATTGGGGGTGGCAGAGGAAGGACTCTAAAAACAGACCAACCCCCAAAAAACAAGTGTGGCCTTTAAGAGTATTCACCTTTCTATATACAATGCAGTGTGTATATGTGTGTACTTTAAGTATGAAATGTAGTTTCCACTTCAAGGCTAGTGTCAGCATAGGGTAAACTATAGCTGCTAAAGATGAGGTAGCTACTACACCTTCCTATCTGCTGGGAAGTCAGAAGAGGTCCTGGGTTGTTCCCTGAACAGAAACATACGCTAAGGACTGATATTTACAGGTGCCCTGAGAAACATCTGTATATGCTGCACCATTTTCTCTCCAGGCAAGTAGAAGTCTAGATTGTGGGTATTCCTCCTTGTTCTTAAAATGAAGCCATTTATTATTTTCAAACAGGAATTTTTTTTTTTTAAAAAGAGTGTTTCTAAAGGAAACAGAAATCGCAGCGTGCATTGTTCTGCACTGGGACTGAATGAGATTGAGTGAGAATAGTAATAGAAGGATGCAGAGTAAGACTAGAACGAGAACTTTGTCTTTTTTCTGAGAGCACTCCGTTTCTTAGACTCCATTTAAATAATTATGTGTTATGGGAAAGTTGATTAAATTTTCAATTACAAAGGTCTTATAAATCCCTTTTTTAATGAACGGTGTTGCATGTAGGTTAGAACTTCTGCGATGCCCACAGAGCACCCTTGATGATGTCTTAACCTGGAATACTGGCTGTTTTTAAGGCTAGCTAGTTTTTGTGGCCTTTTGCACAAAAGAGACCAGAAAATGGTTCAGTCCCAGAAAATAAGTGTGCCCTGCAGGGGTGGTTCTGTTAAGACTACCTAAGAGAAAACTCTTTTAGGGATACTGCCTGGAACAACAGGGACGTAGGAATACCATCCAGCTTCCACCTTCTCGCAGTCGCGGTGTTCAAATCAGAGACGTACTTCGTATGCTTAATCTAATGATAAAAGTCACTAACTTGTTCTTGCAGTTTACCAGGTAACTGTGACTTCATCTCTGGACACAATTCACTGTTTCGATCTTCCTTTGACTAACCCACAACTGCAGCACCAATTGACCCTTGAGTGTTTTCTGAGCCCTGCTATTAATGCCTAACATGCCTATGTGCAAACCACCCTACCTCTCTTACTTCTATTAATATCCACAGTGGAAATGTGTCTGTTAAATTGTTCCCATGTACCTGCTGGAGGAAAAAAAAAAAAGAATTTTTGAAAAAAAGCTTGGTGCAGAAACTAGTGTCTAGGCTGATGTAAAATCCTTTTCTATCCCCTTGCAAGTGCATGGGCAAACATAGAGAGAAAGATATAAACAACTTTGTAATAGAAAAGGAAGTTACTTCTGTCCTTGGTTATCCTGATCACACATGACTGTAAAGAGATTTTCATCTACATACTTGCTAACAGCAAGGACTTTTACAATTGCTGATTAATAAATTAAAAAAGAATAAAAAGAACCTCTTCTTCCGTTTCCTCTTATCTGCCTTAATTATTCATTTTAACTATATGCTGGCAAGTAAGAGTTACATCATTAGGCTCATAATGAGCCCAAGGGGATTCACACAGTGTGGCCAGTTAAGTTGCTTCTATTCAAATTAACTAAACATACTCCTTCCCTACCAAAGGTATGTATTACATTGTAGTCTTGCAATACAGGAGAACTCAGAACGTGCTTCAATATGAGTGATGTAAAAAGTTCACATTAGAAGAATTTATTGCCATCTCAAAGAGAATGCTAAACTTAGATACATAAATTGTATGCACCTGCTCTTATGTGGACTAATATTTGCATGAGATGAGATAACTGCTTCCTGAATTCTGGTGTGAACCTTCAGTTGCTTATGTGTGAACAATCAGATTAAAAGACATTCAAAGATTAACAGCAAGTTGGAATTTTATATTCTTTGCATTAGTAGACAATGATTTTTTTTTTGTGAAGAAACTGACAGCATGAAAACAGCTCCTATTTTATACAACACAGTAGAAATACAATGTGTGAGCTGCAGAAAAGTGAATGCTATTCTGAAAAAGGCTTATTCATGAAAGCAGTGTAGCACTGAAAGTAATAAAAGGGGGAAATGGTGCTTCGGGGCTACTAAAGAAATATAAAATCTTAGCAAAACACAGTGAGGTATGTGTCATCTGTGCTGGACAGTATCTCCATAATGACCTTGCAATTAAGGAGTCGGGGGAAAATCTGTTCCAACAGCACTAGAGTCACAGAGCTTTGAACAGCAGTAAAAACTTGGGCCTTTCCTGTGAAAAGGTGCTATGGCTCTTGGAGGGGACCAAGTAACAACAACCAAATCGAACCCCAGGGCTGGAATTCCCATTTTACCCCAGTGGTCTGCACAAGTCACCCGTCCAAAGTGTGGTGAGACACGCGGCTGAAATCTGAGGCCTCCCCCAAAGATGACCAGTCTGCATGAGTGTCAGCTGAATGCGTGAACCAAATGAATGCCAAAACAATATGCAAGCCTTGAACTTCAGTCGCTTCAAGCAAGAGCAACGCAATGACTGATTATTTTGCTGAAATTGAACAAAAATAAGCTTAGAAAAGGTGGCCGTTTTCTCTTTACAGCTTTTGTGCTTTAGTGTAAGCATCAACTCCTGATGGTTATCATAACTGGAAAGTGAAATACGTAAAAAGCCAAGATGAGCCTCATATTAGTTATGAAAAAGCTAACAGTAAGTTTTTGATCTGCTGTAGAGACAAGGTGTAAACTCAGAATTACCCTGTTGCCTCAAAGTAATTTTGAAATATGATGTTACCTTGGGAGTAGCAGGTGAACAGCTATTTCTCAGAATTTATAAAACCATGGACTTCACAGCATATCCTAAACATAATTGTACTTGCAAAATGCCCAGTTAGAATGGCAATGGAAAGTGGATACTTTTTTGATTCTTTTAATCTTTTTTAATCCGAAGTGCCCACTGTACTGAAGCTTGAAGAAGAATATTAAATGGAAAAGGTCTGAAATCTCTGCATGTATCAGTTTCTTTAACTCCTCATTCTTGTCTTGTGCATCACAAGGTATCTTTTGATGGGTCTTAAGAGTAGTGGGGGTGTCTTGATACTGTACTACAGCGATATTTGTTCATGCCTTGGAGAAGGGGGATGTTCTGCCCTCCGCTGTAAATTGGTAAGGGAATGTGGTTTGAAGTTAGCTGTGGGTTTTTTTGGTTTGGTGGTTTGTGTGGATTGTTTTTTTGTTTGGTTATGTTTTGTTTCGGTTCCTGGGTTTTGTTTTGGTTCCTGGTTTTTGTTGTTGTTCTTTTGTTGTTGCTGGGGTTTTGTGTGTTTTTTTTTTTTCCTACTAGAAATAAAGGGACAGATTGCAATTCTTTACCAAGAAAGGTATGAATGCTATGCAAAAATAAAATCCTGTTTGAAACCCTGCCACCTTCTAGACAGCTTCTACATTGGTATTAATGTGCTAGAAATGTTAACAAGGATAATGACTATGTTTTATGGAGCTACACCTACGGCTTTATAATGTTCAGGCTGTGCATGTTGTCCTACTACAATTTGTCCAAAGGCTGTACTGAGTATCATACAGTGCAGGGACTTTCACTTTGGATCCTCTGATCTCCCTTGTGCTGACAGCATATGATACAAGAAATATCATGCTGTTTGGATTATTAAAATAATTGATGTATTCATATTTACTGTGTCACTTGTTAATACTATCTTGTTAAGTCCTTCTGGGGATGAGATCACATATTTTTCTAACTAGCAGCTGCTGCATAGTTTCCTAAAATACCAGATTTTAGGGTAGGGCCAAGGCAGACAGGGTTGATGATAAAAATAGATGGCCTCATTGCTAACAATATACCTGAGCTTGCAAGCGCTGAAGGCTTGTGAAGGTGTGGGCAACTTTGTTGATTCAGGAAGTGCTAAGATTGTTCACTGAGCTTTTTGGTTCTGAAAGGAAAGTCACTGCTCCTGTTCATCTCCTATGTTACTTGGAGATAAACCCTGTCTATGAAGGAAGATCAGAGATAGCCTAATAACGCGCCTGTTTGTTCCTCGTGTTGCCCTCTATCAGCGTTTGATTACCCCAAAACTCTGCATAGATAAACACAAACATATCAATCTAACTTCAAGGTTTTGCCTCGTCTTGAAGTAACAATTTTTAATTCTAATTAATATGTTCCTGTAAAGACAGTACTTAATCTTCATTATTGCTACTGAATTACAATAAATGTGGGAGAAGGGTGCTCGAACCTTGGAATAACATGTAGCTGATCTGTCACATTTGCTTTAGATGTAGCTTCTTTAGGGTAATAATACCTTCCTGAGCAGAAGGAGGAAATCGTGGAGGAGATGGTAAGGAAACACTCATCTGCGAGAATGGGATCTTTCTTTGCCAAGACCATTTATACCAGTTGTTCCATTAAGTTTTGTCCAAATAAAAATACATTCAACTTCTTTGTGCTAGTAGTTAAACCTGAAGAGCCAATGAAAACAATAACACCTCTTCCTTCTGCTCCAGCACCTTGACTCTGGTCCTTGCACAGAACAGCTTGTTTAAGGTGGACAAGACAAAGATGCAGCAAGCTCAGTCTCTAGGCTGTTCAGAGACTGAGTTAAAAGGATTAGCTGCCTTATCATAAAAAGCAGTCCTGGCTGCAGTGTGCAATTTGGGGCTCAGAGGCCTGGGGAGAGAGGAACGGGTTGCAGCCATGGGCCCCATCAGTGTGTACGTAACACTTCTATAGAACCTCTTTCTATGGTAGGGATGTGATGACATTTGTGATGGATGTCTCTGAATTAAATGAATATTTCACTAGTCTTATTTACTCTATAAACACTGTCTTTTGGATAACTCAAGATAATTTAATATGAACACATCAAACCCATAAAACCTGTGTCTGCCTCCTACAAATGTGTATTTACATATATTATCACAAATAGTTCCTGTGCTGTGATCCCAAATCAAGATTAATATGAAATCAGTTTGCCTAATGTCAGCCTTAATCTTAGCTTTCACTTATCATTCGTTAATAAAGAGCTCTTCTCCTTGTTGGCAATTTCTACTGATAAAATTAGGCTTTCTTCACTGCAACTTAGCAGACCGAAGCGAGGTATTCACTTTGCATAAAGCGGCAGGAAAGGTGCTGACTAAGGCATGTTTTATTTCCATTTCGTGAATGTCTGCTTGCCTGTCCTTCATAACTGCGGAGGAGATGGAAGAGGCAGGCTTCTCACCCATCTCTTCCCTTCTGACTTGGATGAAACAACTGCTAAAGGGGGTCAACCGAGAGCAGAACTATCCCCATATGACTCCGATGCTGCAGGTGCCCCATTTCTCTAACGTGGCAGGGCATTGTGGTTCCCTTTATGGCCTGTATGGTCACATGGCTTTTCGTGAGTTACAGAAGGAAAATCTGGGGACTGACTTTGCGTTTTGTTAGCTTCCTGTTAGGATAAAATGGTGTGGTGCTTGCTGGACTTTGCAGTGCAATGGACAGCTACATGACTGGAAATCTACCACCTATATAGCCAACATCATAGTTTTTTCTGTCCTGGTACAAAAGATGATGTATCAGGTACTTGGCATCCAAAGTCTAAATGCTTTCAAAGGGAAGGCATGGTGTTAGTGCTAAAGAGTAGCATGTTACCCAACACCAGATCATTAAGATGTTAGCGTCTCTCATGAGACAATCCAGTTTCTCAACACCAAAGAAAATAAACTAAATGTGCACAATTTTAGCACATTGAGACTGTGACCACTTTTTTTGGCTTCTTCAGTCATGAAATCCCATGCTGACCTCTATTAATACAAGTATGATCCAGTTTTGTTAGTGGAACACTTTACTGTGCGCCTACTGAAAGGGCTGGCAGTTTTCAAATTGCATTGCAGTCTTCTGAGGACATGGCTGCGCTGAGGCTGTGAGCTGACACGCCAATGCATTTGAGTAGTGTGGTGCTTTAACTGAACGTGCTTTGTAAGGCAGCAACCAGAAGGGCAACACCTTAACTCTGCTCTTCCTTGAATTATGATTTAAATAAACCCTGATACTTTCTGCAGCACATGATCTTATGCTCCGTGTTAAGTCACGTTGTAGTTCTGCGTATTTTTCCTGCACTTCCTATGACGTGTGGAAGAGGGATGAATTACCAGCACACTGTTTCCTTAAGCTGAGCAATTACTTCTAACGACTATTACATGGGTTATGTGAAGACAGACAATAGGAAAAAAAAGACTTGCTATGGAATCATGGTTTGTGTTTTGGTTTTTTTCCTCTTCTGCAGTGGGGATTACTGTGCTATTCTTTATGGTGAAAGCATGGCACTTATGTCTGTTAGATTTTTCATATTTTGCTTTATATTCCTTAAAAAGTGGGAAACAAGTAACATTACACTCCTGCACTATCTTTGTGTATTTTGTTTTTATCCTGATGATATTTCCTTTCTCCCAACAACAAAAATTAAGATGTTGCATTATACCTGCCTCATTCATGCATTTTTATCACCAGGTAAGCTTTCTGTCCTTGTTAACTGATGTTCCACAGAGTATTTCCAGAATGGGGTTTCTATAGTACTTTGTGAAGCTGGTGCTGAGTACTATCTCCAGCGTAGTACTCGGGGCAAGAAAAAGTTTGGAGCCCAACAAAAGCTTGTGGACTGACCTCACTGTATCTTATTGAAGCAATGAATCTGTCTTTTATTTTCACTGACTGACCTCTTTCTGTACCAATTCTGTACTTCTACACGTTTCTGCTATACTATATCATATACTATATTCCTTGTATTGAGAATCAGGATTCCTGCAGCAAAGTATGCATGAAAAAGAGCGAGCTGATAAGCACAGGGATATGAACTTTATTCTCTTGGTATTAAACTAGTTTCAAGAAAGAGAAATGCATCTCTGCACTGCTGACACTGAGCCAACAGTTTCAGTCTGAGAGGAGGAGAGAGAGAGCAATGATATTTGTAATCCCTGCTAAATGCAAATAAATTCTGTGTCTTTCTTCTGGAGACTGCTTCCCCGAGTCAGTGGAGTTCATTTACATTTTGGTGACATCTACAAGAATTTTGCCAACACAGCTTATTACTGCAAACATTGTGTCAGTTCTGACATTTCTCTTTCCTGGGAAAATCCCTAGAATGGCTGTTTTTTTTCTTGGTAGCAGACTTGTGGCTTCACTAGCAGAGGCACACAGAAAGCAATGCCAGCCTTAACCATTCCTGTCCCTCATCTGCTAGAGCACCATTTCCCGAGTTAAGCCACCACAACTTTTTATGGCCTTGATGTGAAGCACACTGTGTGAAAAAAAACCTTCCCCATAACAATTTTATTCTGGAAGCAGAATTGCCACCCTGACCCTGCTCTTAGAGCAGACACAGGATTGGCCCCCAGGCCTTGTTTCTACCGCAGATGCACAAACAACTACGTTGACTCAACTCAGGAGAGCCACGCTGCGTTAGCGGGGCTCACCTACAAACACCAAGCAGTTCCAGCTCCCAAACTGGCACGTAATTCAGCTTCAAATTAATCCAGCACTCCTGGGGCCAGACAACTGAATCCATGGAAAACAAAGCCTATCCCTGGAATTGCACTAAAGTTTGTTATAAAAGGATGCTTAATTCCCAGCAAAGAATCTTCTTCCCCCATGTAACTGTTACGGTAAGTGCAGCATTACAAAGATGGTGAGGACTTATTAGTGCTTTGGGCCAGAAGCATCCTCTAAGTTAGACCCTGAACTCCTTAGTCTTCCTTTCACATATCACTGGTTTGTACATTCCCCTGGCTCTCCTGTGCAGAAGGATTGAGGGGATTACTTGTACTTCTCTCCTCAGAGAAGGATGTAATCAGGGTTTCATTAATTTATAAAGATCATTTACTAATTCTCTGAATTACTGTTTATGAGAGTCTCCAATGATACTTAGTAAGAATAGATCAGGAGAATATTTTGTTGTCTACCACTACATATTTTTTTTTCTACCCTGCTTATGTATTTATAGATAATGCGCATTTATTTGCCACTTTTCTGTCTGGAACAAAGCCTGGCAGCTATAAACACTTCCCTTGCAATGTAATGATACGAACAAGCCTCTTCTGTTAGCCACTCAGATGAAACCAACCAAATTATTTCAGTCATGACTTAAGGCATATTTGAATTTAGGATTTCAAGGAGGCTTTGTGCCCTCTGGCCCTGCCGACTGTTTTCTGCTTGCTCTATATTTTTCATCTTATTCTCAATTCTACTGCCGATAGTGTTTCCCACTAGCCCGTCTTTCGTAAAGCTAATGTGCCAAAAAGCTGGATTCTGCAATTTATTTACAAAGAGACCATGGACAAAGAAGTTAAGCCTCAATTCAGGAAAGCGCTTATGTGCATACTTTACGCACTGTAAATGCATTCTTGATTTTATTCATACAAAATTTTCCAGTTCAGGGAGCACTGAGATACATGTTCAAGAACTGTCACTATTTTACCTATCTACATTGTGGGAACAGCATTTCTCTAGCTGATGGGCTCTTTTTCTTGTCTTCTTGTTTTGAAAGTTTGCATTATAGAAGTGTTATAATAAAAATTACTGAAATGTTTTAAAATAGCTTTTTCTGAAATTTATAGACTTCATATTACAGATGAAGGAGAAGGCATATCAAGATAACTCTTTAACTGGATTAGTTTCTTATCTGTGTTTGCAGGTTTATGCAGCAGCCTTTGGCAGGCTGCCTCGATAGAAACTCCCCCTTTAAACCTTAGCTTCTCTTCCTGAAAAAATGCAACCATACAATGAAATATTTTAATGTATTTCAAAATAGAACAATACTACTGAATAACAGATCAATAGTAGATTTCTCACTATGAAACTGAACTAGTCGTTCTTTATAGCCTATCAAATAATATACTATTATTATCTCTACCTTGAAAATATATGTATTTAGCAGAATTGAGCATTTATGAAGTTCACAGGGCAAGGGCAGGGTTCATCGTCAGAATGACTGTCCCATTTCAGGAAGACATGCATTGACATCTTTGCTTGATAGTGCCAGATCATACTCCTTTCCTAAGGCTACTGATTCCATTAGCCATTACTAATTTCTCTAGCTAGGAGACAAAGGATGCCAGAGCCATGCAGGCTTGCCTTTTATGTTTGCTGTATGCCAGGATTCTATGCTTAATTGTTATTTTCTAAACCTTTTATTCTTTTTAGCTACGTGCACAGGAAAAGATAAGTTGTCAAATTAAAGATACATAATACAGATAAAAGTTCTGCTCTAATTAACAGTTACTTGAGGGCTATTTCAATAATGTCTAGTGTTCATTTCTGCTTACGGAAGTTGGTAGTATGTGAGTGGGATTTTTATATCAGGCAAGATTAACAAATACTGACCCTCAGCAGGCAGTACAATATGCATTAAATATAACTTAGTGTCAGCAAATAAAAGAGAAAAATATGTTGAAGAAACAGAACAGCACTGGAAGAAGCAGTCTTTCAAATTAATCCTTAGAAGAGATAAATAATAGTTGTATGAGAAGAGGTTTAGTTTTGATAATCCAGACTAACATAGCCCATGAAATTTATAAACAAGTCCAGCAACAGCATTTGTGTATGCAATAGACTGCATATTGTTGTACCAGGGAAAGAGTCAGTAGTAATTTCCACAACAATCTGTATTATCTTAAAACAGAAATAAATTTCATGAATGCTCCAAAGAAATGAAATGTAACTGGAGGCCAAAGCATCTTCTTGTGACTAAGCAAGCAAAGAATATATAAGAGTATATATATATAGAGAATAAATAAGAGTAACAAGTAGCAGTGAATTAAGAACTTCAATTGCATGATAAAATTGTTTAAACTATCATTAAAACAAACAATTTGATGTCTTAAGAAACCTGAATTAATCAGCAAGATTATAAGAACTGATTTACTAAGGTGCCCCCAAATTAGATGCAGACAGTTTTCTTTTCCTTTCCCCATCCCTTTATCTTTTTTTGGGATGCTGAAGTCTTTTCCTAATAGAGAAGCTTGTATTACAAAGATATTCCTGAATATAAGGAATATCCCTGTTGCTTCATAAGAGTGCTAGGGTGCCTATAACACAGCAATTTTCAAAGCTGACGAGTATAGTTATGTACATTTGCTAGGTGAAGACAAGAAGTTAAAGGAAGATGAAATGACTTCTCAGGAAGAAATTGGCAGATACAGGACCAACTGGGTCTCTTTGAGTTTGGAGTTCTTTCCCGTAAGACAGTACCTCCAACGTGCCTTCCATTTGTGTTTCCTTCAATGGTCACTAAAACTAGCTCTTCCTATCTATTTCAGTGGTGCATAACAGTATCACATAGATTAAGAGCAAGTATTCCCCCACTTTTGGAACTTCACTTTGGAGCTTGTTTTAGGAATCAGGGCTTTCTAGCTCTCCCATCTGGGCAGTAAGAAGAGACTGGATGCATCTACACGGCAGGTTGAACCGCTATGGAATCACCTTCCTGAGTACCTGTCTGTCTCCACTGACAATCTAGCATATGTAAAGGTGTACTTGGAGGGTTTGTACACCTTCCCTGAAACTGTTTCCAAGGAGTAGGAGAAGCCTGGATACAAATTTGCAAAGAGGCTGAAACAACAAATTCCTTTTCTTCAGTTGGACTAACTTTGAAAGGACATCTAATAGACTTGGAATGAATGGGAACAAAGGGATGTGTTCACTAGGTTAAAATTTGTTATTTTCAATGACTGTTGTCACTATCTCAAGCGTTGTTACATTTACGTAATAGTTGTTTAAATAACAGTACCGTGCCTCCCCTCAAATCTGCTTTTCTGACAAGAACTGTCCAAAATACAAGTCTGGATAACATTCAAACGCTCTGTCCGCAACAGTCTCATGACAAGACGTCCTGGTTGACTGTGGGCAGGACTATCTACAGAGAACTTTCCATAGGCAGGATTGCCTATGTGACTTTATATAAAGCTGCACAGAGATTGATGGAGATTATTAATGCAAATGGCCTGTGGTAGTTAATAGAAAGGCAATCTGTAGGATTATCTGTGTAGATGGAGCTTTTAGAACAAACATAAACCTGGCTCCTGTTAATACGAGCCTTAAGTAGTCTTTATGACAGAGTTATTTTAAGCTTTTGTGCAGCGTTTAATTACTTTAATAATAAAAAGAGAAGTATCAAGTGACATAAAAGACACTTAATTTCTTAGGTACAAAAGATTCCAGTCATGTAACCCTTGGAAGAGGGAGCAATGATTGCACAGGTTATGACTATATTTAGTTTCAGTGGGGCAAATGCTTTGGTTCCCATGAAAATGTATGTATAAATCTGAAGCAGATTTTAAGCCTTTAATACTACTTTCTCATGGTTTCAGGAAAGTCTCTAGACAGCTAATACAGCCTTCAAAAAGAAAGCACACAGGTAATTTGAGACACTGTAAGACAGCTAAAAATCTTTGTATGCGTGTAAGCTTCTATGCTAAATGGTTGGCTAGAGGACTGGAAAAAGGTGAAGGCAAGTACAGCTTAAGTGCTACAGGTCAACACTATTTTGCTGAGTGTATTTTCTGAGAAATGTATGCTTAACCCTTGAGCAAAGATTATACATTTGATTTTCTTTTTACGGCAAGGGAAATATTAGCTTGTTTTCCCAATTGGAACAAATCCATGCATTGCTTTTCAGGGCAGCTTCCCTTGAGTACATGCAGTACAATGCTTTTGTTAAGACTTAGCAGTGGTTCAACTTCTGATTCAAGAGGATTTAACAGCAAAAACTCACTGTCAGTCAAGTTAAGAAAAGGGAGCACAAGAAAAAGACAGGGGGAAGAGATAGGAAGAAAAATACAGTAATGCATTTTTTCATGTGGTGATTCTGGTTGACTGATACAAGAAGGAATAGGCAAATGTATTCCTACTTGAAGTACACTTTAAATACTTCATGTTCTTTCCCATTAGGCTGAATTTCATGGTAGCTGCACATTAAATGACATACTTTTATGTTGGTGTTTTGCTTCTTAAATGCTAAAATTAAGCTCCCGGGGTAAGCTAAGGAAGGAACTATTTTGTCTGTGAAAACCAAGGTAACTATGGAGGCTAACAATTAACTGAATTGTGGGGACTTATAATCCTGCAATATAAAATTAATTCATGTTTTGCTTTTTATTTTCTGCATTAAGGCACCTCTTTTACAAGGCTGTGTTTATATATGTGCATGCACGCATCACCTGTTGGGAAGCATATACTGTTGGCTGTGTAAGAACCATCTCTCTGAATGCACGCCCATAGCTTGTCAAGCTTTTATTGATTACTGTGATGCCATACACAGCCGCTTAGGAATATCAGAGCTATGGCTGAACACACAGACTGGTACTGTTATTCTTTACTTACATGACTATAATGCCTAAAAGCCATAGTTAAGAAACTGGATGTTGAGGTGCCACAAAAAGAAGAAAGATTCCCTCTTGTCAAAAGAACTTAGCCCATATTCTTCTTGTTTGATCCAGCACTTGTTGAGGCTCTTTCTGCCAGAACTAGACTATGGTTTGTGGCAACAGCATGAACATTTTCCATCTTGTAGCAATATGCTAAATGTGTGATGGAAGTCTCTTCTGGACGATAGCCTCGCTGTTACTCTCAGTAGATACTGTGGATGTTGATTCTGAGGACCCAAGATTTGCCTGATTCCCTACCCTTCTCTGAAAATTCACTTTACTGTGGCTAGCTGCAGAGCTTTTCCCATACACACCTTGGTCTGAAAGGCTATGTAAGATACTATAGCCTGGTTTTCCTTTATAACCCCCATTCTGTGTGTAAGCCCTCTGGGATCTTTCTCACTGTCTCAAATAAGAAACGTTGAATGTCTCTGCCATTTGCTCATAACTGGACAAGTAATAATGTCACAAGTTCCAGTCTGACTGGACTGCCCACAACAGTGGTCGATATCCTCAAAATACCATGGCCTCATTCTTGTCTTACAGCAGTGGACCACAAACTGGTGTAATATGGTTGAGAAAGAGCTGTCAGTTTTGTTTTTCCCCTTTCCTAGGTATTTACTTCTGAACTCCTTTCTTTTTCCTTTGCCCTTCCCATTTCTGAGATCCTGCTCTGCTTACCTGCGTAGCGGATATGAAGCAATCTCTTATTCTAAATGAATAGTGAGACCACATGGTCATTGTTACTGGTACAGGGAGCTCCCATTATAGACACTATTGTATCTGATTTTATAAATGCTAGAACAAGAGGTTCTCATTTTATTCTCTCCCAACACGCAAGTACGTGAATCCAGAATATTAGGTTAGGCATTAATGACACAGTAGGCAGGAGGTGATTTGAAACTCATTTCCCTTTCACTCTATCATTAGTCTGCTTCTGTAGCTGATGTACTGCCAGTGTTTTAAGAAGCAGATCTCACGCATTGCCCTTAGCTACTTCCAAATCCAAAATCCTCTGGAGTGAATGTATATGTGTCGTGAGCACATACAACAGAACTTGGCCATTTATTTCCCTGTTTAAACAAAAAATACTTTATGCGACAATAAAGAAAACTGTTGGACGAATAAACTTTTAACGGGTATACTATGGAACAGCTTTTTGTTTTTCAACCTGCACAAAACACAACCTTCCATGCTTTTGTATTCTATAATCTGAAGTTGCATGTTTGTGTAAAGGCCTGAATACTCACATTTGCTAGTTTAAGCTGGAGTACTGTCAGAGAGGATTGCGTCCAGTCCAAAGCAAAAAACCACGAAGCTTTTCTGATGCATTTTGAAGAACTCTAGTGTTGACAGCAATGACTGACCAGTTTTCAGACTGACGGGATAATTTTCTTGGGGCAATAATTTACTTTGGTGGCTATATTTTATGCTGGTTCTTCTGTGTGACTGTTGTGTTATATTAGCTGATAGCTAAGACTGAATTGCTGTTTTATTCCAGCCTTGCCAAATGAAGTTGCATGGGATCAGCTTCGCTGGGAATCCCTGTATAGCTGTAGTCCACCAAGAATTCCACTGTCTCAGAAGCTGATGACAGAGTTGGATGTGAGTACAAACACCTAAGTCCTGACTGTAGATATTTACTGGGTAGTGAACTGTACTGCTTTTCAGAAGCACTGGAAAAGGTTCTCATTTTCCAGTTTGATGCATGTTGATGTAAGTTTGAAAGCAAAATCATTTTACAGAATTTTTTTTCAACATAGCTCCCAAAGATCTGTGTGTCCTTTATGGTATGTGTGCTGCGTAACCACTAGCTGTCTCATAGAAAACAGTACTACTGCTGCTGTTTAAACTTTACTAAAAGGTATCTTGGTTTTCTAGAAAGCCAGTGGAACAAAGTTAAAATGAAAGAGGAAAACAAAGTAACACAGTAAAGCATGTTATCAGCATTGAAAGTCTTTTTGGACTTTGATAAACATTCCACATAATGAATTTAAGAAACAGACCTCTACACACTATGTGACAGTATCACCAGCTGCTTGGCAATGTAATTAATTGATCCTATCATGAAAGTGCTTTCCTAATTACATGGAAAATAGTCTTGTGAGTAGTACTCTGAGGGTTCATTTGCTGTCCTGTTGAGTGCAGTGTAATATGCTTCTATATTCAATCCTTCCACTAGAAGCAGGGATTGTGATCCAAACAGCGTTTATGGACACTTCCCTCTATATAGGACAATATGTGGACCTCCTGTGCTTAGGAATTTTTATGCTCACGAAGTAATCTCAAGACTACTTTCTCAGGCTCAACCTCTATTCAAACAAGCTATGCTTCAACCGGAGCAGATGCTTCTGAAGATGCTATCATCTTCTCTATGACAGTTTTTCTCCTTTTGTTAGGGGTTACTCTCCCCGTAATTCTTGAGGTTCACAGAAAACTTCCTAAAAAGCTGCTGGGAAAACCTGAGGAGCTAATTCAACCTCCCCTATTTAAGCTGTTCTTCCTCTAGCTGGTGTTGTCTTTATCACAGATTAGGGAGCACTCATTTTAAGCATTCCATCAACTGTTTTATGAGGATGATTCCTTCTAGTTAGTGGATGGAGGAGACCAACTGCGGTGGCATGATCTTTAACTGACACAGCTAGATCTGGAGAAAAGAGCTGGTCTAGAGCTGCGGGATACAAATGCTAGATGAAGAACTGTACACCGTGGAAGATCCTCTCAAATGTTAATGAGATTCAATGTTAAGTGCCGCTTAAGCTTTTCACTGCCCTCTGCATGATTTAAGGCTGTAAGCATAAAATCATTGATGATAAAAACACTACTCCGACAGCAACTTACTTTAAGCTATAGAAAGGGATTGAAATTCCAGCATATCGTGATTTTCAGTTTCAGTTCAGTTCAGTTCAGTTTCAGTTTCCATAATTAAGTAACTTTGACAAGGGCTGTTTTCACAGACAACTCAAAAAGTGGAATATGCTTTATTCTGTTGGGTTTTTTTAATGCTGAAATTATTCATTTGTAACATGATAAAATTGAAAATTTTAACCTGTCCATATACTAGTTTTACATAATGATTTATGATAACACGGACAAACTTCCGCTCCAATGGAAACTTATCTGAAAACATCTGCTTAGCATCCATTGAGGCATTTTTAGTCAAATAATACCATATTGCATGGCATAAATTCAGACAATAGCTTTTATTTGGGTTTAAAAAAAGCCCAGACAACAGCTGTCTTTTTCCTCCTCTTTTCCTTCTTAATTCATCATAACTACAGGTAGTAATAGGCTCTATTGCACACTAGTAATGTGCATTCATAAAAACACAGACTAGTGATGACACTGCTGATTACTGGCATTTTGACTCAGAAAATACTATGTCAGCTTTTGTCCTTGAAGAAACAGAAATTTAGCAGAAGGTTGAAGTTTTCACTGGGAATCTGTATGTGTGATTGTGAGGGAATGCAGACGTGGCCTCTAAACATATGTGGGGAGACAATGGCCATATATTTTTTACTAGTGATAGTTTGATAGCTGTAGCTCTATAGCACGCTACACTTGCCTGTTGTTAAAAACGAGTTTAAGTAAGTGACTTAATGCCACTTATCAAAAGGTTTTTAGGTTGTTGAAATAATCATATGAAAGTAAATTTCTACTTTTTATATATATATATATATGTGTATATGAAAAAACCTTTTAAAATAAAAAAGTGACAGTCTCCATGTCTGTGAAAACATCAAAATAAGAAAATAGCATCCTTGTGCAATAGATCTATTTGCATTTTTAATCAGTTTCCTTGAACAGCATGACAAATTGTCCAAGGACACACAAAGTAATGGATAGGTTCTATGATTGAGATGAGCTTGAAAAATGTCCGTTACTAGTGCTTTAACAGAAAAACATGCAATAAAGGAACTACACTTCCTTCTTAGTACCTGTAGTTTTATTACTTACGGGTTTCATAGGAAGTAGATGAAGTTTTAGTTGGTCAAAATAAAAAGAAAATTAAATTTCTGAATGGAGATGCCATTAACTGTAACAAATTCAAGATGAGAAAGAATAATGGTAACTAATACGTAAAAGCCTGATATTTTTATTCATGCTTTATGGCTCAGAGTGTAATACTTCAAATGACTATTGCCTTTACTGGGCATCACAGGTTCCTGGATCCTGCCAAGAAATTCTAAAATGTATTAGGATGAAATAGACTGACTGAATGAAAGTATTTTCTAACCTATGGACTAAATGTTTAGATGTTAGTATTACAAAAGCAGAAAGTCAGAAATAAGAACAATAAATCATTCAAGTGGAATGCCTCTATCTCGCACATATATAGAAAGAAAAAGAATAAAGATTATACATATATATTTTATATATATATATACACACACATCCTTACATACATATTATATAATGTTACCTATAGATTAGTCACAAAGGGATTTTTTTTTATACACAAGTACTTTTTTGATGTGCTCATTTAGCCACATGTTCAGACATGACTTCCCGATGCGAATGCTAATGGTGTATGGAAATCCATCTGCCAGGTTTTGAATTCCATCTAGCTCTGTAACTGCTTTGTGCTTTATTACTAGGTAGCAGTGCTCTTCTGCACAGTATGAGACTGAAAGAAATGGTACACCAGATCTAATTGCATAGTCATTCTGTGTAGATTTTCTGTTGGTGCTGATCTTGTAACAGGTCTTGCTTTGGCACTTGTCTTGTCTGACACATTTGTGTGTCTGTGAAGTATATATGAAGTGACGGATGTCAGCACCTCACTGGATGACACACTGCTCTCAGGTTCATCAGTGAACAGCAGATCAGTCTTTCCATTGAAAAATGATGAATTTTTCCTCTAGGCAATTTCTGATTTGTGTGTGCTTCTGTAACCATTGCAAATGATCTGTTGGTTTTGAGCTCTTATCTACCACAATGAGTTCAGAGCAAACCTGTGACTATTTGACTCTGTTTTGTCAGCTGTCATTGTTGTAGTTTTTTCTTATTAGCACTGAATTGCCAGCTTTGCAGTTAGAGAAAAAAAATATTGACATATATTAAAAAGTTTGTTGCCATTCACTACTTACTTTATGCACACCTTTACAGAAGGGCAGAAAATAATGTATGCTTATGTGCGATCTAAGTTGCTGGAAGGTTTTCATGTGATCCAAGCAAGATGCAAGATCATAGAAACTGATGTGTTCCCATTAAATCTTCCATGACCACAGCCAATACGTTTTTTCAGAGAAATAAACCAAGCCACCCACATGTCTAGCTCTAATCTCTGCTGATTAGATTAGGAATTAAAAGCGTAAGAACCTGAGGTCTTGCCTAAATTCAGGTCTGGTTTGTCCTTCCATGCATGTTAACTGTAGCCCTTCTGAATTCTCAGTTACAAACTTACAATCTTTCATGCTCCATGGATCGATCACCTGTTCTACTTAATGCACTATGATCCATTCTACAGAGCGCCTGTGTTGCACAAGTGCTTGAACTCCACTGTAAAGCCAGGCAGTGGACTGTGCAAGCACAGATCTGTAGACAAAGCAGTTGGCATCAAGGGCCTGCTGCCTACACTATGCATGTTTCAGAGTGTTTTACTTTGGATTAGCTCTATCTTGCCTCTGTGCATCTGAATGCCAATTTGAGGATGGGAGTGTACCAGGCTCACTCCCGAAACTAGTTTTTCGGTTTACTTTCATCTGTGTATCGCCGGTAGCTGTCAGTGTGGTCTCCCTGTTGTAGCTTCTGGTCTATTTGCAAAATTGCCGGTATGTTCTTCTGTGTACAATGTTGTGGTAACTAACTAAAAACCCCAAGTCTGCAAATATTTCTAGCAAATAATTAGTGACAGCAGTATGTGATCCATCCTGTCTGTACCATGCAGAATAGAGGTTTAAAAGTAATTTCCCCTTTTAGATGTTGCTAGTTACAAAGTGGGTATGTTAAACGGAAGATTTCAGAATTAAAACTGTAGCTTTTTTCCCCCTAAGCAGAAAATGGAAATAGTTAACAGAGATGGTTAAATCACCGAATTTGCTAGTAAACAGCAGTTGCTGAGATTACAACACACTTGTGTTCATCAGAAATCCTCCAACTCACCTTTCAACTTAGGTGCAACCAATCTGGTTCTAAAACAAATGGCTAAAGCTGTCTGCACTGTTTACAAACATGACCGTGTAGCTCCTTAATGTACACTGGATATCTCTGACTTGACAGTAATTCTTGCCTCTCCTCTGCCCAACTATTATTTTAATGAGCTAGCACTTTGTTTATTTATTTACGTTAACATTTCCAAATGCACAGTGCCCGACCAGCAGTCACTGCTCTGTGGAGCTGCCGGTGTCTAATTGTATCTGGCAATGACGTCTACCTTTTTTTAGGCTTTTGGTTTTTTTATTCCCCCTTGCCTCAACTGGTATTTCAGAGCAGCAGCCTTCAAAATACATTAGCTTAATGCATTTTGAGCTTGACCAAATCTTCCATTCCCAATATGCTGATATTTATCTACTGTTCTACTTGAAATCAGCATGCAGTATAAATGATTTAGATATATGAATAAATAAACCTCTAAATATCCATATTCTTGCAACAGCAAAACCAGATCAAATGTACTGTTTAGAACGGTATATTGCTACAAACACCAACACAGTGAGAAAACAGATTCACATTTATAGGACATTGTGTCATGATTTAGGGACGTGAAGGGTAACTCACTTGAGCATGTTAGTTTGATGGACATGTAGTCTCTGCCACAGTCCTTCTTATAGTGACAGCGTAGCCAGTTTAAGAGGCAGAGTCCGTCACCACACTGTAGTTCTTCTCTTTTACATGGCAAAATGCTCTGTTCATCTGAAAGGAGGAGAAACAATAGATGACTCTGTGTAAGAAGCAACTTTGTGTAACAAAGCCACATGTCTACTCAAAGTCAGTCTTCCTGCTTTTGAAAGCCCTGAGTAGATGCAAACACTCCCTCGTTTTTGTCAGATGTGAAAAGGGTCTCGGACTCAAACACGTATTTCCTATACTGTTGTTGCTGATCATTTAAATAGCGTTCGAGACAGATGAGGTCTAGGTGAAGCATACCAAAGAAATTGTAAGGGTACCATGCCTCTGAGGCACCTAGCCTTCTGACTGATTTACATGCTTTAACATCCAAAGCAAAACAATCCATCTTTGCCCCAGCTTAACACACAAAATGGATGAACAAGGGGGAAAATAAGAGATCCCCTATCTTGCATAAACCTGAAGGACTGGATTAAGGGCTTCTTAGTTCTAAGTACAACTCTCACAGTCCCTTTCCAGTTTGACAATTAAGGGCAGGAACTCAGTCTGATAGAGTGAGGAAGGATCTTTTTTGAATAATCTTAATAAACTCTTGGGTAAATTTCTGGAGACAAACTCAGGTTTGGTTTGCAGAGACATTCAATCCTATATGGTAGGGTCTGCAGCTCTGCATGAAGCCCAGATCTTTGGCTCCTCAGTCGAAAGACTGAAGCCACTTCCCAGGACTACTGTTGATCTTGGGGGCTGAGTAGAAAACTGCATCACTCATTTCTGCCTAGAGAGGGGGGAAAAAGTAGTGATTTTTATCTTGTCCTTTGATAGTGTACTATGGTTCTTTTTATCTTTATGCATACACACATGCATGAACACAAATTTCCTACTTCCAAAGGAGAGATGACACCAGCCTAAGCCCTGTGACTTAAGAAAAGCAGTTGCAGGCCATGCTAATACTCAACTGTGGAAAACATATTTGCACAAGAAATGGGAGTGCTTGTGGGAGTGTCATCACTTGTCGTATCTGAACAGGATCACCCCTTTCCAGTCCCAACGTTCTGAGGGTATGATGGAAGAGAGAGTGGTTGCTGCAGATGCAATACCACAAGCAATAGGTATTGAGCTTTCACTGGCTACTCAATATGGCTGTTTTGTTTGATGTCCGTAAACATTCCAGCAGCAGCTACCTGATAAAAAAATTCAGAAAGGAGTTGGGGAATCTCTATGCAAGAAGAGTATGTCTTCTTTTTCTTTTTTTTTTTTTTTTTTTT
>VZSC01047435.1:1948984-1959990 GCA_013398225.1 Steatornis caripensis
TTTTTTTTTTTTGGCACACTAACTGCACAATACAAAATATCCCATGGAATGCCAGTGGCCAGCCATACCATGCACTGAGCAAATCTTTGAAAAAAAAACTTATGTAAATGTATTCCAGTTTGTTAGGTTAAAAATTATTAACATACTATAAGTAACAAATTCATGGAGATGAGAAAGTCTAAAAATTACCCAGGAAAACAGGAGGAAAAACTCCTGCATTATTCAAAGTAGGGTTTTGTTTGATTGTTTGTTTGTTTGTTTTTTCACATTCCACCAGTAGTGCTGTTGAAATTGGTCTTGTTTTGATGGTAGATAAAAGGAAACTATGTTCTGACAAGTGCATTTGAGTGCACAAACGGATACACTGACATCATTTAGTTTCATGGTTTTGTAGGGCCTTCCAGTAATGACAAACAGAAGTAAAATAGACCGAAAATAATTCATTAAGGACAGAATAAAAAGGTTTTAAGTTTGGCAAGGAAGACCTTTGTGTAGAAAGACTCTTCAGAAATCAGCTTTAAATTTCATTAGAATACTAGAGCTGTATTGAGGTCACTTTATGTGAGCAATCTGAAACATTCCAAATACAGGCAAATAAAAGTCCAAGCTCAACTTGAAAAACGCTAGCTCTTGAAAGTAAAGGCACAGAGGGCTAGTGTGCGGATTGTTACCTGACAGAACACAGGCAATTCTGCTACATCATGTTTTTGCTTGCTCTCCAATATTTTTAATTCAGAGCCTTTTTGTCATACTTCATAGCCGCAAAATCATACCGTTTGCAGTAATTGTTGATCATTTCCAATTCTCCACACAGCTGCTCCAGCAGAAGATGTCAGTACCCCCAAATGCATTTGTAAGTATCACCAGCATTGACAAGATACCGTTACAGTAACTCTTTGATTGTATGCTTGTACCTGGCAGCTCTGCAATCTAGAGGCCAATAACCAGATCACATTGTTTTGTACTTCCAGAACATCTTGCAGTACATTTCCCAAATGGCTATTTCTGGTAGGCATCTCAGACAATTTGGGGGTAAAATGACATAGAATTCCCAGCAGTTAAAGTTGTGGGGATTGTTGTCCTTTTTTTTAGAGTTAAAATATTACAGAAGCAGCAGCTATGCAATCATTACTTTGTGCTACCAAACGTAGTCATTGGGTAGATGGGAACAACTTTTTTTAACTTTAGACTGGTTGCACAGTCATTGCAAATATCAAAAAGAAATTCACCTGCAAGAAATACTGTTTTTTCCTTTTGTATAATTTTCTATGGACAAATTTATTAGAGTAATTGATCCTGGTATACACCTCTCATATTTATGTCTTCCATTAGGTCTGTTGAGTTGGTAATCCAGTTTGAAGTTGCCCTAATTAATTTAAACCTCTCTGATCCTCCTCCAGTCTACATCCCTTCATCTCTTTCTTGTTCACTGTTCCTGTTTTTGCTAGTTCAATGCAACTCCCCTCTCTCACTGGCTAAGATTTCGTCACTTTTTGGATGTAAGGAAGTTTTCTACAGTTCCTGCAACGTAAAATACTTGTTTCACTTTTCACCGCTTTACTGCTCTACTTTGAAGGTCACTTAAAGACAAAACGCCTCTTCTCTCTCATCCAGAAAGTAATACTATGCTTTCTGTTTCTGCTAGCTGTTGTTGAACTGTGTGAGTCACTTGGGATACGGTCTTTATAAAAATGCTAGAAAACCACTACCACACTTCAGGGAGAACAATTAAGACTGTAAGCTGTAAGAAATTGTATGGGCAGATCCAACTTTTTTGGACTGAAAAGCAGCGGGGGACAATAATGGTTAAGAAAAAAAAACGGTGTAAGGGTGTGTGAACCTATGCCTGTCACAGTTTAAAGCTGTATTTCCCAGATGTGGCAAGAGCAAATGATGTATTTTGTGAATCCAGATGATACAAATCTTCCATCTGTTCTCAAGGGGAGCTGCAAAATAACCGAAAAAAACCATGAACACTAAAAATATGTAAATGCTTTTTTAAGGAAGAAACTGAGGCACAGGCCGACAGTCGTGCAGCAGACAGAGGTAGGCATCACACCCAGTGTGGGACTGACTGAACAAGTAACAGTGTTCTATGAAACGAACATTCTTCTGGAACAGGTAGTTTCATTTGTGAGAAAATGCATTACTTTCCAAGATGATGTTTCTATCTCAGTAGAGGCTAGCGCAAAGAATTTTGTCTTTAAAGTATGTTTTACCCTGAGGTAAAATTTATTTGAAAACAATTTTTACGACAGATGACAGAGAGCTAATGAATTCTTTGAGAAGTACTTCCCAGTCCTAGGCCCACCTGTTCCCAACTGGAGCATGCCACACATTGGTGTGCTCATGGTTTTCAAGGTTTGTATTCTAAATCAGCATAATTTGAATAAATTTATGAAGTGAAAATTAGTAATTTAAGAACATCAAAATGATAATATCAAATTTAGGTTAAGGTACAGTATTATGTAACTGTGATGCATAAAATTAATCCACAAGTTGAAAGTTAGCCTGCGCCACTAAAATATACAACGTGCCCCTCAATTCCTTAGTATTTCTGCATTGATGGTAACTAAAGAAATTTACAATAACCTTAAATCAAAGGGCAGACACAAGATGTTATTTCCATACCATCAAGGTACCTTGATGCTATCTTTAGTATCCTGCAGCATGATCTTATGTCTCCAGCTTTGGAACATTTTCCAATTTACAGCTTGCTTCATTCAGTAGAAACATTATTTTTCATCAGAAGCACAGAAATGTAGCTCTGGACATAGCTTTTTTTCTTTTAGACTTCTGTGAGATGTTAGATTTCTTTCAGGTTGCCTAATAGGATCAAGTTGCAAAAGTACAGTTTCCACTCATGTTTACATTTAGGATTGTGCTGGTATAAAAGCAAAATCTTTTCTAAACGTGTCTGTGTATACAGCATGTATACATATGTGTATGTAGTGTAGAATCTTTGTTGGTAATATTCTGATTTTTGTGCTCTCCCCGTACATTTGCATAGTTTCTGACTGGGAGTGATGCGAAGAAACGTACTATACAGCATGTGCCCCAGCGCACAACAGCCTGAAAACGTTGTAACTGCTTTTTCAATCTATTGTTGAATGTCCTATGTTCTTTCTAAAGGAACATCTGATTCCACAAACGTGGTTACTGTGAGGAGCGTGATTATTAGTGCAGTTTAACATACGCTTCAGATGATGCATAAAAGTAATCCCAAATAGCAACTCTTTCTTGCTCTGCTTTGCAGTGTGTGTGTCTTTCTCTAGCACCAAGTTCCAGGGCAGAACAGAAATTGCTTTGGATTCACGTTCCTCTCCCCAAGTGTTTCTGAGGCAGAGTTATAATTACAATACCAAATGGCTGGATATTGTCGGACTACTTGTCAACATGGCACCTGCAATAAACCAGAAGTGTTAATTTGTCATTCAGAGCTTTTACTGTCCAACTCTGCAGGGGTTTTACATTTGTTTGCTGAACAGGGAATGAGGATCGTAGACTGCGTAAGGTTTTTAGGCAGCATAGCAGGCTGCCTAAGCACTGCACCTCTGGAGGCAAGTTTCGGGGCAGTACATAAGATGACAACAAGGAAACATGGTTTACAAATTTCTAAAAACTCTAGTCTCTTCTGTGTTGGGCTTTCTATGACCTAATTTATTAAAACAGTCTTGTACGTCTTGCCAGTTGTTTGGGACAATGACTTAGTTTTGCATACTGTGTGTGTTTGGAGAGTGAAAATGGCCACTGTGTACCTCTGTAGTCTAACTTGTAATCATAAATGGGGAGCATTTAGCCCAAAATACTGAACTCTGCTAGTAAGAGGAGATGGTTAAGTGTAGGTTCAGTAAGAGGTTGTGCCAGGAAGAACTAGTCTTCCATCTGGGACTAAATTGCTCGCGATCTGCTGGGTTGTCTGCCACGTACTGTATTACTCTCTCCTTTAGAGGATCTGGGATCTCTTTTGTAAAGCTCATCCCTTTAAGATCCCGAGTCCTTGCTGTAGAAATCCCTGATTGAACCCATTCTGTAAGTTTGGGCCTGTTTTCAATGTTTAAAAATTGGGAGCAGCCTATTAAACGATTCAGAGTGACTCAGGAAGCTGTTCGTACTACTGACTGAAGTGTTCAACTTTCTGATGCAAAATATGTAATTTCTGTATATCTCTTGCGTTTCCCCAGTGGAAGGGAGACCTACCTGTATTTGTAAGCTAACTAGAAAAACACTATAGGCCAGCTGTAGATACTTTTCTGTGCTAATTAAGTGGGAACTGAAAGTTGAGGTTAAGTGTAACTTCAGAGTATTTCTCTCTACCAGGTCTGAGCCCAATGGACAAGTTGTCTGTGGACAATTAATTCAGCTACATATAATAATATGAAAAAGTAAAAGTAGAATAAATGTTCTGGAAATTGTCTTGCAGCAAGTCTGTTCCTTCAACTCCAAGAAGACAGATATGGGATTGGACAAAGATGGAAAAAAAGAAGCTACAAGAGAAAATAGCTAGTCAGTATATTGTTAGCAGGAGCCAGTGCCAAGTAATGGACAATTCTGTAACAATTTTGCAGCTGATTCAAAATAAAGCTAGGATGCTGAAAACCTGTAAAGATCAGATGCTTACAGAGCTGCTTCTCTTAAACTATGAAATTGAAAAAGATTAATTGCCAATAAGAGAGATTCGAAAGTAAAAAAATTCAAGACCTGCATGTATTTCACGAATTTTTTTTGGTAATGCTTCTAATGAAGAAAGAAAACAATTGAAGAAAGGAAAATCCTCATTTTAATGATAGCAGTAAAGGGATTAACACACTTGCAACTAAAAACAGCAATTAAAAGATAAGAAACTTAGCATTAAAGAGGCCAAATACACAATGTGTTGCAGAAGCACTATTTGCATTAAGAATAGACAGTGATCAAGTGGCTTTGGCTGGAATGTCCTCCAGTGAATTATCTTCATGGTCCTTGAAGACTGTAGGTCTCTCAATGTCACATAATGTCATTATTTTTAAAAAACAGTCTGAGGGATTTCAGGAAGTTCTAGCAAGACAGGGATTAAGCCTTGGAGCTAAAATCACTGTTTGCATAAATGCTGTCAAAGCTAACTGAATTGCTTGCTTCTGCAAGCTCTGAATTTGAGGCCAAATTTTCAAAGCATCTGAAGATAGAGACTCCTAAGTAGGCTTTACAAAAGCTCATAATCAATTAGGCATCCACCTGTCCTTGAAAGACGTCTGGGCATCCACTGCATTTTTAGGTGCTTGAGCCTATAGCTCAAATACAATCATTATATAATAATGAAGCATCAGACTGCAAGAGTTAAGAGTGCTAAGCACCTCTAAAACATATTTCTCCCCTACTTTTTCCTGAGAGGTTTATCAGTATGGCTGCTTGTGCCAGTTTGATGAGATCCCTTTCAAAAACTAAAGCATCGTTTCTGTTGATTTGATAAGGGAGCAGAGTTGGACTCTAATCTGTATTTTTGCACAGTAGTTGCACAGGAATGAATTCTAACTATTATTCTCTCTGCTAAAAAAAATCAGAACCGGGAGGTAGGAGTGAGGAGAAGCTGCTGAAACTAAAGCGTTAAGTCGGTAGTTACAGTGGAAATGAACGATTTGGAGTTGTCAGCCTACATCCTCATAAACGAGGATGCGAAATTGTCAGGCTTGGAGAGAAATTGATACCTTCCTAGTGCAGATTCCAGTCTAATAAATGAAAAGGTGAAAAAATCATTCTTGATGTAACT
The DNA here is from genome assembly GCA_013398225.1 of Steatornis caripensis. Taxonomy (NCBI): domain Eukaryota; kingdom Metazoa; phylum Chordata; class Aves; order Caprimulgiformes; family Steatornithidae; genus Steatornis; species Steatornis caripensis. The sequence continues at coordinate 1,954,731 of VZSC01047435.1, forward strand.
GAGATGATTTCAAGCCATTATAAAATAAATTGATGGCAGAAGGATACTGAGCAGGATATGACTTACTAGGGGAGAAGAACAAATTCTGAGGCGAGGTTCCGGAGGCATTTGAATAGCCTTCCCTTCTGCACAGTTTGGAGTCATTAAAGCCTGAAGTGCAATGTGGAAAACTGTAGGGAGAGATGGGCGCCTTCAGAAAACCTCCACACTTTGAGAAAAACAATCAGTGAAGGAAAATAAAGAGGAGATTATTCTGGGGATTAAACTTTGCTGTGCACTTGAAGAAAAGTGGGCAACTAGAGCCTGTCCTCACTGCCTGGCATCACAGACATGCATTGTTTCTGGAATTCTTCTGTTAGAGAAGAAGAGAGACTAGTAATGGGTCGTGGATGATGCTGCTTTGATCCCCAACACTTCTCAAGGCACGCCACAAGTGCTGCGAGGTGCAGAAGTCTTGGTGCAGCTCTATCGGTCTGTCTCTTAAACTCCCAGGACACCAGCTCACAGCAAAGCTGTTGTGCACAGGCTTAAAGCACTCTCTTGTCTTCCTGTATGTCTCAAATCTGGTGCAGCCAACAGAACCACTGCAGGATACTTGCACAGATCCAAAATCATTTGATTTCCTCACCTGTTTGAACTAAGGCACTGGGCTCCACCTGTGCATATGAAATATGAAATTATGTTCATTGAATGCTGGCCTCTAGACAACCGTGTTAAACTGGATGAGTTTGGAGACCATTCTGGGAAAAATACAGGATTTTCCATCAAGAACAAGAGCTACAGACTAGGGAGTGTAGAGAGCGCATTTTATTCTTACTGTGTACAGAAAGATATCCTTGTTTATGAGTAGAAGTTTGTTCAACCTTCCACCGTTGTCCTGGGGTCTCAAGCACAGCTGGCAGTGCTGTAGTCAGTGACAACACAGCTGGCAGCCAGCTGAGCTGTTACGGAGTGTGAGCCGAATGCTGAGTGACAGCATCCGAAGTACCTACTCAAGGGCCCACCAATTTTAGGATCAGGATTTTCTGAAAGTTTCCTTTGTAGCAAGTATGTCCCGTGACTGGCTTAGGTGAGTTTTCATGCAGGAAGACGAGAGCGCCACAGTAGGAATGCTTTTGTTCCTGCTTGATTTTGTGAGATAATTCTGTTTAGTAAGAGTAAATTTGTAAGATCTATAAAGGTTATACCACAGGAGTCTTAATACTGGATTTTAAAACACTGCCTGCATATTTTATAGTTTTCTGATTCATGCATCCAAAGGAATGTTTTATGTATCTCTGGACACTCCTTGAGCTCTTAGATTTAACAGCAGAGACATAGTTCAGTACAGTTATTATAAAGTTTTACTAATATTTAAATACATGACTGTATAGTCACTTAATAGTTCTAACATAACTATTTTTTTATAATAGCTGATATTTACTGGCAGTCTGGACAACTGATTGAAAAATCAGTTGGTTGGTTTGCTTGTACCTGTGCTTAAAAATACATTTTTTCAGAGATGAATCAGAACTGCTGGGGAGGAGGTGGAGAAGGCAGCAGCATGCAGAAGGGAAGGCAGTTTGGGTAGAACCGTTTGTCTGCCTTTTTACTGCTCTGACAGTTTTGGGCCCCCTTCATTTAAGTATTACGAACACTGACTGAGGTTCATGACTGCTGATTAATAATGATTTATTCTCATTGTCATAAATATTTTCTGGATAAAATTTTGACTTTTTACTTTAAAAAACAAACAAACATACCTGACCAAAAGCTAAAACCACTTTGGAAAAAAAATCCAATGTTTCTCTCAGAAAGAAATGTCTAAAGCAACAAAGCTAATAGCAAATCCTATTTCCCATCAGAAAGTTCTGTTAAATGCTGGAACTGTCAACCTGCCCTAGTACTGTGTGGTTGATGTCACATAGGTACATTCGTGAGTATTAGCTTGCCTGGACTTGGCTTGTGTGAGTTTACCCCTCTGTCCTGTACAAGATGCAGTATTCTGGAGGCACAGCTGACTCTGTATGAGAAGAGCTGCAGTCGTGCTCCTGGGCCTTTGCGCTTCCTTAGAAAATTCAGTGTTGGGAGAATAAATAGGTCTAGTAGCTGGCACACAGGAATTCTGTATGGCTGAAGAACCTACTATGTAGATTTCTTCCTTGTAGTACATAACAACAGCCTGTAGTACGTAACAACAGCCTGGGATAACACCAGTCTCCTTCCACGTTCGCCATAAAAGCGTTATACAAGCTACAGTATGGTTTGTTGTTTTTTCTTTTTTTTGGCTATGGCCCACCTCGTACTATGTTAATATTATCTGCTATTGTCAGTAGAACATTTCACAGTCTAGGCATTACAGTAATCGAACACGATAGCCTTGTGTAGAAGGCCAGAATGCTGGGCCTGGCTGGACTGTACTCAGTTAAGACCAAAGTAAAACAAAAATATTGTCTTAAGGACACTTAATTTTGAAGCGATGCAGGCACCCATTTGGAAATTAGGGCAATGCTCGGACTACTCTGAACTGTTTGCTGCAACAGTTCTAGGACAAAACTCACTAAAGTTAATGCAATACAAAGTTGTCTTGCCACGAAGAAGTGGCCTCTCTGGGAGGGACAATGGCAGGGAAAAATCTGAGCTTAAGGGTCAAGGAACACAAAAGTGAAATAATGGATAAGAAATTACGTTATTCTGATATGAATCCCCAAACTAAATGTATACTGGCTACATATGTAATGAAGTGGTATGAAATGTCATTTCATGCATAATGTAAAACCAACGGTTCTATGGGGAAAATAATCTAAATAGTATTTTTGCAATATTAAACCGTAACAACATAAGCACAAGTATTTTTTTGCCAAGTCTTCAGGCAGTTCACTAACAGATTGAGTAGACTGCCACGTGTAGCTATACTAATGTAAGCATTTAAGATATCCTGTCATTTTTGTATTATTATGTATTTTCTGTGACTTAGGTGATTCCAGTTGGTCATCTATTAGGTAGCCAGAGGGTGAACAATTTTCATCCGCAGCTACTAATTTTGCGCTTGCTCTGGAGCCCAACTTTAACATGTTTTTTCTAGGAGTTTAAGGGATTACCAGGCAATCTGAAAGACAACACTCTGCGTTTACTTGGTTTTGCACTGTCTTCAGCTTTACCAACCAAACTCTGTTACCAAAGTTATCTTAGGTTAGATCCTACAAATACCTACTGTTGACAGAACCTGGTCTTGACACTGAATAATTTCTCCAAGTTGGTAGGTTGTGGCAGCAAACATGAAGTTGGTATTTCTACTCTGTGAATGACAGTAGCTGCCTGCTTGTTGTTCCTTTGTGTTTCAAAGTAAATAAGATAAATTTTTGCCTCTTCTTTCTTTAAACTTCAGGCTTAATCATATGATTTTTCTCACCCATGATGGGCATCTTAGCTTGAAAGTTGTTACTGAAGTCATAATCTATTTACATGGCTTTTCTTCAGTTGCAGCACTTGCTCTGAGAGATACCTTGATTGTTTTAATTGTTGTGCATATATTTTTATCATTATGCATTCTTTCATTTAAGAGACTGAACGTGCTACTCTGCTTCCCTGCATACACGTGGTTTTCTGCCAAAACAGGACAAGTGACACGGGCAGAATTGGCTCCTATAACGTTGTATTTCCTTTTCAAAAAACTTTCATGTAATAACTACAAAGTCAGTCACAAAAAGGAGAACAGAAGGAAGTCAAATGTCAGGAATTGTTTTATTTCAATGACTGGAAGTAATTTTTAGCCACATTTGTTTCACTAGTGAGTGCCAAAATGATATAAATTTTGAGTGATGTCAGTGTGCTCAATTTGTAAATCCATTTTAGCAGCTATGTGCTAATTTGTTGTTGTGGGAGAAAATGCTGAAAAGGAGGATTTTTTTTTCAAAGGAAATATTGAAGTACTTGTACCTGACACTAAATTTTATGGTCCTCTATTTCAGGCAATTCTCTCACTCATTTTTGCTGGGTTTGTCTGTATAAAGATCACAAGGTTAAGTCCATTTCTGTTAACTCAGTTGTTTTTTTAGTCAGGAAGCTATTTGCTTTTTAATGGATTGATGTTTATCTGCTAGAGGACTTTAAAATGTAATATTCCTATAGCTGTACATGACTGCAAGGCATGCCATTAATGCAGTTTAAAACAAACAAAAAAAGAGACTACTTACAGAGGCTGGAATAATTGCTGCCTATTCCAATACGGATGGAGCTTCCAGAGATGAGGGGAAGATGGAAGAAAAGAACTAAAGAGGGAAAAATGGAAAAAAAGATCCTCAACAGCAGTTTGGTTTTGTTTTGCAACCAGATGTCAGCTGAACGCACATTGTGTTGTTAACCTGCACACACTCTCTCTGGGGCAGGATTAAATGTTTCAGACTCTGAATGCAGCCAGAGACATAGCTTGAATGGGGGTGAAAAAAACAAACAAGTCATTGCTTCATACTTCCAGGAATCACTCCGGTTCAGGAAATGATACTATATATGACTTTAATGCCTCTTAGATTCAAAAACCTATGTAAGAACAACAATGTGTTATATAAATATGCTAATTCTTGTTGTTAAGTCATTCACCAGTCACCGAACCAGGCACCTACCATTGTAAAACAAAATAGCTGTTTCCTAATTTAAGTGCGTCTTGAATGCATTAGGCGTGTGTGTGTGTCAAACAGGGTTGGCACAAATTTCTTCTAAAATTTGATACACATACTCCCCCCGTGCAGTTAAGCTTTAATATTTATAACTCGCACTTCAAAGATTTATACTTGCAGGCAACAAAACGCACACGAGTAAAACGTGTCCTAAATAACAAAATGTTTAGGTTTCTTAAAAGACGGGCTTGTTTGCTCCTGCCGTTGCCTGTAAAATCTGAGCCCTGGTCGTCACTCGGACGCCGTACAGCATGTGCACGGTGTTTTACCTGGGCTCCATTCACGTCCCCGCGAACCACGCCGTCCCCTGCGCCACGGGCACGGCCCCGGCTGCCGCCCCTGCAGCCGGCAGGCACCCCTCGCCCAGCGGCCCCATCGCGCCGTTCCCTCCCCGCGCCGCGCCTGCCGCCAGAGCCGCACCCCGCTCACGCCGCGCTGGGGCACGGCCCCGGGCCGGGGGGGCGCGTTATCTTTTTTGGGGGTGCCCGAGTAACAGAAAGTTTCCGCGGACGCCCCCACCCCCCTCGCCGCCGCCCGCCCTGCGACGCACGCCGGGGCAGAGTCCTGCCCGGCTGCGGCCGCCCCCCGCTCCGCCGGGCTCCCCG
>VZSC01047435.1:1972431-2003123 GCA_013398225.1 Steatornis caripensis
CCCGCCTGGATGCATCGATGTGCACCCTGCTCTAGGGGCTCCTGCTTTAGCAGGGAGGGTGGACTGGGGGATCTCCAGATGATTCTGTGAGAGGATCAAGTCTTGCTTATTCTGGGGTACTTGGATTGTTGATACCACCCAAGTTAACTGTAAGGGTTTTTACAGTGACGCCAGGTGCATTTTACCAAATTAGGTTCCATAAGTTAAGCTAGTGTGTTCATCTGCGTATCGTCTGTTGGTCATCCCTCTGTATCCATGCTCACTATGGATAATGCAAAACTCCAGGATCAACTCCTGTTTGAAGCTGGGCTTGTAACATGTTGTGGCAGCATTTAGGGGAAATCGACAACAGTGGTGTCAATAGTAAACTGATGTCGGTGCCATCTGCTGTATTTTAGCTGCAACAGCCACTACGTGGTGAATGAACACAGATCGAGTGTAGCTGGAAGTGTAAATCCTGCTGTGTTCAGAAGTTGTTATTTGCACAATGGTAGACTTTGGTATTTTCTATGTAATAAATTCGTTTGCATGTCAATCTTCTAAGTAATATCTATGGCCAAAAATGAAGATAACACATTTATTGTACTACTAAAGTGAGAGTCAAGACCAAAACCAAACAGCTATTTAATTTTACCACTGAAAAGATTTATGTATTTATAAATAAAATAATGATTGTGTATGCTGTCTACTACCAGATTTTGAGATAATCGCTACGGAGCGATTGTAGTGGATTGTACCACCAGAAAGATTGGTTGTAAACTCCCAAGGTTTAAGAAGGAAAGAAAACATGTGGATTTTGAAGTTCTAGATGCATTTGCTGTCCTGACAAGGAAAATGCATTTCTTGACTTGTAAATACAACAAACATCAATGACAGAGAAAGAATAAATACAGAGAGTGCAATATCGATTTATCTAGCCAGTTTCTAGTGACGACACTTTAAAATGGAAGAACATGTCTCCACCACTCTGCTCTGAAATGTCATATTAAATTGGCAAAGATTAAACTGGCATGATAACTGTCCAGAAAATAGCTGGTATCACCACTCTTGACTGCTGCCTTTTATTGACTTACTGTTATTTTGGCAACATGAAAGCCCCTGCCAGCTGACGCACATGTGCAGCTGGCATGGAAAATCCTGATAAAAAATTCAGTGATGGGGCTTGACATTAAAGTCAAAATGAAAAAAATATCCATGAATATATATAGAGACACTGTCTCTGAGAAGGAAGAAAGGTACGAAGAGAGTTGGTGCGTGCTATAAAAAGATAGGAAGCCCTTGTTTATGTTTTATATATGTTGAGATAACATTCCTTGTAGTGACAGTGATAGCAGAGTGACCACAGCTGTTGCTGGCTCACTGTTCTTCTGCATCAGTCTGAGAAGCAGGTATGTGGACTACAACATGACTGTTGCCCATACTCCAGCAGGGAAAACGTCTCAGATTACGGAGTTGATGAGACTGCGGTGTTGGTGGAGCATCAAGGCTGTTTTTCCCCTGAATACTGCTAGTTCTTTGGGGTTTAGTTAAAGTCTCAAGTGAAGCAGAGAGAGTGCAGCTGAAACACTGTAAATTTTTTATGTATCAGTGATTGCTTCTCGTGGCTGCACGTACTTCCTGCTTCACCGAAATCTTCAAAAGGTATATGCACATTGGCTGTGAGGCTACCAGAATGTATTATCAAAACAACAAATTTAATGTATGAAATGATCACATACTCAGTAAAAAGCACTAGGGAAATGCATTATTTAACACACTGCCTCATGATGCTGTTTAGTCTGGAGCTAAATACAGCTTCAGTTGTAATTATATATGTGCTTTACCGATGGGGCTCCCATAAATGGATTTCAAAGCCATGATGAGGACAGTGTTATTACAGTGATTTTCTATTACTTTCAAAATCATTTTGTTTCTGAATATGTGAACTGACAACAAAATGAAAACGTGTCCCACCCACTTAGGATTTTTTGTACATGCTCGCTCTTTCTTTTCCCTTTAGTTGCCCTATGTGAGGAACTTGTAGATCTTAGACTTACTAGAAACCAATATCCAGCTGCATTTAAATTACTGCAGATGTAAGCGTGTGGGTCAGGAGCTCCAAGATGAGGGAGACTAAAGAGTAGCACTCCTTTTATTGATGGAAAGGGATTAGCATTGCTGTAGAGAGTTCTATTTACAGAGTCCCTCTATGCTGAAGCAGCTCTTGGCAGGCTGTACGTGAACTTGGATTCGGGAACTGCATGGTGCTTTCCTAGAAGGTCTTGTAATCTGCATGGATGAAAGGGGCATGAGAGATGTGGATACCAAGCATGTCACTGCCATGATTTGTGTGGGCTCGGGTGTGAATTTAGAAGCTTACACAAGGGACGGTAAAAGTACACCTTTATGTATGACATTTAACAGTTCAAGTTTTATTACGTAAATCAACCAAGCCCAGTTAATTCACTAAGAAATTCTAATCAAAGTGGTCAGAAAATTATCTTCCTGCCACTGAATGTAATTAATTGCTAATGCAAAAAAAGAAGGATGTGACAAAACCATATAAAGCTGTCACGTGAATAATGTATTTTTACTGTATTTTGCTAAGTTAAGAAAAATACAAGTGATCCAACCTTATTTATTCTTTTCAGAAATATAGACCTACAATCTTTACCAATGTTTCAGACTGCCTTGTTAAAAAATAAGCAATTAGTTGAGAAAATAATTACCATTATTTGATAGATTATTAGGTTGTTATATGAAAAACAGGATTAGTCATAGGAAAAATGAGAATCCTAGGGAAGCTGTAGCTAGAGATGAGATTAAGCAAAATGTCTTAATATTTAAACGTGGTATTAGAGGCTAAGCATAAATGGCAGATAAGTGATAATAACATTTGTATACAAATTGGCTTAGATCGTGTCTTGCCGTTGAAGATGAGTCAATCTGAACCTTAAAACTGACTGACACTGAATAGATCTGCTCTTTGCAGATCAAATTTGTGCTGTGTTCTCTGACAGTAGGTGCTGCTGTCGCTGGCATTTGTGAATTTTATGTAGACAAAGGGGGCTTGATTTCCCTACAGAGATCTATTGCCCTGTCTTCAGTTGTAGAAAGTGCCTCTTCCTTGAGTTAGGTGACATGAAGTAGAACTGTAGAAAAATAAGACAGGTAGGATTTTGTGGATTTAGATAGGAACCTCACAGTGTTATTTGTAAAGACGTGAGGAAGTGTGGGTGGGAGAATTGTTTGGGTGGGTAAAGGTGTAACAAGAAGACGGGTTTGGGATCTTGTTTGGAAAGGTGGGAGTGTAAGGGAGGAGAAATGTGTGTGGGAGGGTGGATGGAGGGAACAGTTCCCAGTTTGGGAGAGTAGAACGAAGGGAAAACAAACTTGAAGACGAGCAAGACCAAACTGTGTTCTGAGAGGAGATGCCTCTCCTTCTTTTTTTTGACCTCTCACTCTCTGATGTCAGGGCTGGGAAAACTGTTTCTCTAGGTGACCCCAACTCAGACCGTCATAGTCCTTCCTTTGGCTACTTCTGTGGAAATACTTAGTGGGTATTTCATTTTCCCAGGCTTCTCGGCTAGAGTAAGCATTGCAGCTCTTTATTACCTAGCAGAAAAGAGTTACTCGGGTGTACCACAATCACATGCTTAGCATTCAATAAGCACCCTTCACTTTCCTCAAATAAATGAGATGTGTGAAAAAGATATGCTGATTTTAGATTGAGTGAAGCTCCTCTAAGTTGAATCTGAAAATCATAGCTAACTGGAAATGGCAGAAAAAAGGCAATTGTGCTCTCTGGAGACAAGGGCAACTGATAGGTAGAGCAGCAGGGAAAAAACCTATTAAAATGAGTGCATTGAAAGGAATAAGATCAACTGCTATAATGTTTTCTATGTTGCAGACCTGCCATTGCAGCTTGAACTGTTCTCATTACAGCAAAACATTATTAAAAGGACTTAAATAGCTTGCTTAGCAGAGCAGCATATAGGAGTATCACTGTAATTAAGCTTCCACCAGCATTTCTATGATAAACGTATCTTTAGGGTCCTTTAACCCAGCTTTCAAATCTTAATTTGGACCTTGCAATATACTGTGCTGTGATTTAACATTTGTCCAGAGATTATAATGTGAAACTGTGCTCTCGTAGTGATGGAGCCTCATTCAGATCAGAGGCGCTTAGAGCAGTATGTATGTTGCAGAGTCCTATGGAAAATGGTGAGTCTTTGCAGACTGTCCTGCCTGTGAGGAGATAAGCAGCTGAACGTGGGGTGTAGCAAAATCATGTTTGTGTTCAGTAAGAGCTTTATCCCTGCATGATTGTACAGTGCTCAGAAGAGGGCAGGAAAATCACAGTGGACTGGCAGTCACAGCCTGATTCCTGTTTCATCTCCTCTGCCTGAGGGGGAATGTAAGCAGTGCCAGTCCCTTTCTTTCCATATGCAATATTGGAAAGTCTCTCAGGGTTAAGAGAATCCAACAGCACTGACCATGCGTTAGCATATGTGGGTGGGCAGAAGTTTGGATCTGCTCTCAAAATACTTCATCTGATAAGGGACCTGGAGGAGAATGCTAGTTCATTGCACTGAGGCAAAGAGACTCAATAAACTTCAATTTCTGCACACTCTGGGTCCTTAACAATGACTCAGGCAAGCATTCTCTTTATGAATGTCCTGTCTTTTTTCAGAAAGTAAGGAAGCCTCAGGAAAACTTTAGCTTCTAAAGGCAGACATTGACAATACTCTTTATACCCAGGGTGTGAATGCAAGGATGTTTTCCCGGGCCATTGAACGTGCTTAACGTTTTGTGGTGTTCCTGAAAATCGATGGATGGTACAGTTCAGTTTCTCTTCAGGAACTTGGTGCTATCAGCTTAGCTACCCCGGAGTTCAGTCTCTCCCATCTCCTTTGGGATTAATACAGATTTTTCGGGGTTCCAACAACAAATGAATAAGGTATAATGTTCATTCAGGGTTTTTGCTAGCCGTAGGTCCAGAGGTGTAAACTAGTCTATAGCAATTCTGTACTAAAATTTGCTCATTACTGGGCTTCATATGAATGCTGGTGTGTGAAGGCCTCTCCTTTCCTAGAAAAAAAGAAAGATTTTGAGACATTGCCTCTTTAATACCACCCGCCTACAGCAGTCTCTGAGACGAGTACCCTGTGAACAGTGCCTGTGTTGCTGTGCATTAGGGGCATGTCGTGGTGATTCTTTTTGGTAGCTTTTGCAGTCACAGCTCCTGTTGCTTCAGCGATGACTAGAAGTAGGTCCTGTTTACGGTGATGCAATTCTAGGCACCTTTGAGAAGCACCAAAATAAAATGCACTGCATAAACACATGCAGTGTAGAACCTTGGTTGTGCACATTACTTTTCGTTCTCTACCTAATTGAAGTCCAGTTTAGCCCCGTTTGAAGCGTGTCAGCTCTCAAGTTTAAATTCTGCATGTGAATGCTTCCAAGGCTGCTCCCTTGGATGTTAACCCAAACAGCTACTGTCATGGAAATTAAAGCTTGTCCTACTGTTCAGCTGTTCTTCAAGGTCTTCAGAACTGTCCTGGGATGATCTTTCCATGGTCAAAGGAAATAGTAACTAGAATGTTTCATGAGTCCTTTCCTGTGCTGTAAAGAATTTGAACCAGAGGGCCTCTGAACGCAGTGACTAAAAACATCAGAGGTGGGTAGAAATTTAAAAAGCTAATCTTAGAGCTATGCGAGAAAAACAGCTGAGTGTTGATTATTTGTTATGGTCTAAAATGGGATAATTTGGGCAGCTGCAGTAAAGGTCTGATGTATGATGTATGAATGAAAGTATGAATGGCTAAAATAAACATGTTTCTTAGAGGCAGAATTGAAGTAATGAAAAGGCACTGACACTTGAGTCCCTTGACTAAATCTAAGTCTTTTTCCATCTGTTATGGAGCCACATAAGGTGTGTTGGTCAGACATTTAGCATCTCATAAAAATAAAATCTGTGCTTTATTTGTCACCGGTGTTTTCTGTGTGCAAGAAGTACTCTTTGTGGCTATGCCATGAATTTTAAATGCCTAACATGGTAATTTTAACTTCCAGATGTGTACACAACTACCTTGCTCTAATTCTCCCTCATATTAGTTGTGTTACCCATCACTCTTGCTCACGGTGACCCATGAAATCCGAGTTCTACTCGTGCCTTATGCTACAGGTTCTCTGTTAATTGCAATGCAAATAGTATTATATACATCATGCAGAGCTGTAAATATGTGCAGGGGAGGGTGTTTTAATTATAGGTCTTCATAGATCTTTTGCAAAAGTCTCTTGTGCCTGGAAGCAAGCTGTAAAATAATGAATAGTATTAAAGCTTTCATCCTTAAAATGTATAAGCATTAGAGAATATTACTTATTCAGAATGCTTTTGTGCATATTAACTAGCCCTTGCAATGATGTGGGGAAGTGTGTATGTAGGGTTGCTATGGCACGTCAAGAGGAAGACAATGGCCAAATAACCTTTCAGAAGGGAGTCTCACTTTGAACACTTGATGTGTAAAAGCAAGAATCTGGGTCTACATAACATACCTGAGATGAAAAAGGAAGTCTGTGTCACAGCTAGGATATGAGCCCAGAGTTCTGCTCTTGTGAATAGGCTTTATTAGCGCATATTGTTTCTAAGTCTCAAATTTTCTCCTGAAATATGTCTACATCAATGCAGTCAGCTTTGCATAGGTCTGTTTGGTGACCGTGTAATGTTGTGCCACATAGTCTTCTCTTGGAAGGCCACCTGGTGCTTTGAGTTCACTCGAAAGCGATGTATGTGACAACAGATGGATTACACACAGCTATGCCAATGGCATGCCTTGCCTCCTTGCCACATACTTGCATCAACATCCAAAAAATCCAGATGTTGCGACAAAATCCAAGAAACCCAGTTCTGATTAGGGTTAGTGCTTAATCATCTATTTACAGGAAGGAGTTAATTGTGGAGATCATTTTACTAGGATTGAAGAGAATCACTTAATTTTTCTACTTAACTCAAAGCTCTTTTAGTAAAGGAAGAAGAGGAGAGAGGCTATGTTCTAATGCTCTTTACGGCTCTTCACTAAGGGTACAACACTTTTCACTTACTCAAAGCGATCACTCTGCAGCTTGATGAGCAGTTTTGCCAGATCTGTGCAGGTACTGAGGGACACTCTGAGTCTGTTCACGATGTAATTACTCAGTGAGGTGACAAGTGGTCACTGCCAAATCAACAGAATGAGATAATGATTTTGTGTCAGCAAGAGACATAGCTCTGCTGCCTGGTATTTCTGACTGCCCTGCGTCTAGCCCTCTTGCTCGCTTTCTATGTGTATTCCTTGATGCCAGCTCTTTTGCACGGTCGACTTTCTCAGTGGGTCCCTGCTAGCCTTGCCTTCTGCTTCTGCTGTCGGTTGCTGTCGGGTACTAGAAAGCAGAAGAACCAGGCACAGCCATTATGTGTTTCTGACCCTTGTCCAGCCTGCACTGGTCAGAAAGGTTGTGGGTTTTGCTGCTCTGGATCCTTGCCTGGCTGCAATTGTAGAGCTCGTGTCATTCTCAAGCATGGGTCTGCTTGCCCCCCATGTTTGCAGTGGCAAAATATTCCAGGTTTGAGAAATTGTCAGGCACTCAAATCCGGAGTAGTTAGCAATGACATTTCGGAAATTTCAGTATCCATGTGGATGGCTTTCACCAAACTGAGTGATACAGAGGAGAGCTTCGTAGTGACCCCAGCTGTGTTAAATACTTGTATAATCTCTGTCTGTCCTCGCTCCTCTTTGAACAGTAATTCCTCATCCAGGAACCCACCTACTCTGCTGTACACCAGGGCATGGTAAATCACAGCAGGAACTTCACTGACATTCGTGCTGGCTGATCTGGGAAGGTGCACGGAAGTTCCCCGTGCGGCCCTTCGAGCAGGCCAAGGCTGTGCAGGCAAGGCTGCCTGCAAGTGGTTCAGGACCTGCTGACCTGGGTGGAGGCTTCGGGTTGTCACTTCTGCTTGGCAATCTGCCAGTTTTAGGAGGAAATGCTGAGCAATTGTCTGCTGCATGTGTTGGTGAAACGCACCCTGGTTCTCTGAATTAGAAGGAGGCCTGGCAGGGTGGGACCTGTGGTCGGTGTGTGGTTTGCCCGCAGAGCCCTGGTCGCTGGCTGTGTTGTGCACAGCATCTGTGGGAGGAAGGAGGAGCAGACGGCAGCAGGATGGGACCCATGTGTGTCAGGGGAACAGGTATGTCAGCTGAGTGGGCTGAGATGGCTCAGCTTCTGCTGAGCAATGAGGAAGCGCGTCCCTCGGGCTAGTCTCTGCTTACAGAGAATTTGCTACAATTTGCTACTTCTGCATCTTAGAACTTTTTGGATCAGAGGGAGAAATTACTTTCGTTTTCCTTTCCTGTTTTTGACCTACAAATTCAGGTGCTGTTATGTTTCTCTTTCCTCGTGTCTCTCCATTCTAGAAAGATTTGCTTACTGTTTTTGGGGCATATTCTTATGCACAAGTTTGCAAAGTCATCAGGCATTCAGGGGAGGGATGGTAATGGGCAGGGAGCGGGACCGCCGGGGCTCCCAACCCTCCCGCCGTCAGTGCATTGCAAGCTGTTGCTGGCAATGGCAGAGGATCAGGCAAAATGTTGCATTTGGGGAATCAAGTATGACATGGATCGGAGAGCTCGGTCTGTAGCATGGGAAAATAGTAATCAAGGAGTGACTGAGGTGGGAATGGAGAAGTGGCGGCTGCGGCCAAGTCCTTTGCCATAGTGCTGCCAGTATCAGTTGTATAGGTGCTCGGGGAGGTCTGTGCGTTTCACCTGGGTCATTCTGCCTGATCCTAAGGGAGGCTGGCTCTGCTGAGGCTCTCAATCGGTGTGGTGTCAGCGTAGTCCAACACAGCTCGTCTGTGGTTATGTGGTGCTGGGGGTGACGTGAAATACAGAGCAGCAGGCCTTCTGTAGAACAGGAGGGACATCACAGCTGCCACTGTGCAGAGAGGGAGGAAGAGGGTGAGGCTGCAGCTGGCTGCAAGAGAGAGAGAGTAGTGAGCAGGAGAGACGGTGGACTGAGAAGCAGCTGCTGAAGACGGCTGTGGGGGGCACAGCAGATTACCAGTGTGCACAATCAACTTACTCTGCCATGAAGGTTTATCATAACATTAGCCCAGTAAAATATTATAAACAGACTTCAGACTGGCGCAGGTGTTTACTCCCATTGCTTTATGACTGACCAGCTTGACTTCATCCTGAAAATCTGCAGACAGCATTGTTTTGGGTCCTGAGCTCGGAGCCTGCCTCTCCTACCGTACTGCACACTGAGATTCGCAGAGCTGATGGATCGGCCGAGTTGCGGTAATCTGTCCAGAGGAGGAAGACGAGGAGAGAGGATGAAGACTGACTGAATTACTGGTTACAAATACAGAATTAAATCCACTTGCAAGGAGTCTTTGACTTTTGTGAAGCCACTAATCTGTAATTGTGCGACAAGTGATTTCTGTGAATAGTTTAGGTGGTCACCGAAAGGTTCCTGGCACTGTTTTTTCCTGGTTGGTTTGTATCTCTACTTGGGAAAGTTTTGCTGCATGACTATAAGACAAAAATAATGAATAAATAATGACTGGTGGATAATGCATGTGTTCATGCACAAAGATACTAACTCAAGACAAACCCCAGCTATTTAACAAGAGTCGCTGATAATAAAAATTATTTGGGATTGCTTGAGAAAATCCCGATTAGTAGTTGCAGTTTGGTTCGGAAGGAAAAATAGTCTAAAGAAGTAGGGTTGGATAACATCAAAACCAGATTTCAACGTCACACGACAGGATTTAGTATTTGACTCCTTCTGGCAAACACGCAAACGTGCCCCGAGGAGGGTGCTCTGCCCCGAGGGAAGGGCGCCGTTCGCTGGAGGAGGCGGCTGGAGCTCGCGTTCTCTCCCTGCAGCTCTTTCCCTGCCCGTTGCGCCCTTCAAAACTCCTGTCTGGGCCAGAGCACTACTTTTTACCTTCATAAATCCAGGCTTTCTGGCTTCCGGAACGGCCTGAGCCTTTCCCCGAAGTCAGCCTTAAAGCATGAAACTGCTTGAACGCGCTTTGTGGCGTTATTGCCTAACATGGTAATTTTAACTTCCAGATGTGTACACAACTACCTTGCTCTAATTCTCCCTCATATTAGTTGTGTTACCCATCACTCTTGCTCACGGTGACCCATGAAATCCGAGTTCTACTCGTGCCTTATGCTACAGGTTCTCTGTTAATTGCAATGCAAATAGTATTATATACATCATGCAGAGCTGTAAATATGTGCAGGGGAGGGTGTTTTAATTATAGGTCTTCATAGATCTTTTGCAAAAGTCTCTTGTGCCTGGAAGNCTCGGCTGCCACCAGGCGGCCGCTGCCGGCCATGGCAGCCGCCGGGCCCTGCGGGCGCAGGGGGGGCTTTTTTCCCTTCCCCCGGTTCCGTTTGTGAAATGGCGCAGTACTGACAGCGTCAGCTCGCGCTGAACTCGCTCGTGGTTTTCTGCTGCTGCGCGAGGGTGCGTTTTACACGTCCGTGGTGTGGGACGTGTCGTGTGCGGCAAGCGCGGCGGTAAAATCTGACGCTTCAGGTTCCTCTCGGGGTTGTAGGTCCTTCGGGTTTGCTCTTTCAGTGGGGAGAGGACAGCGGGGAAAGTTGTTCAGAAAAGACATTTTAAACCGATGAAATTTGGACTCACATTTCAGCCCGGTTTTTGTGTGCTGCCCCAGCAGCACAAACGTCGTTCACAGCGGCTAGGCGTTGTCCCACGAAATAGCTGCGATGCGGGAGATTCTCTGGAAGTCAGAGCAGCAGATGGCTACGTGGTGTCTCCTTCTGAGCTCTTCCGTGTGAGAGTGTACTGGTTTGGAGAGGGCGGTGCAGGTCGGGCGGTGAGCTCCAGTGAGGCCGCCGGTAGCTCTCCTTGGGCCGTTTGCAGTCCAGCTGTTACCGACTTTCTGAAAAACCTCGTTTGACTTATTTTTTAGATGTGTGTGCCTGGTGAACTCTGGCTTGCTTTGTTCTGCTTGTTTCGGCAGCTGCATTTGGAGCACTGGCTTTCGAGTAGGGGTTCATTTTTAGTGAGAAATTAAAGAGATGCAGAGATTTGTGATTGATTGCGGCATTGGTGAAAGGGTTAACTAGAAAGAGTTAAGGGAGTGGTGTGGGTGGGAAAGCAGGTGGGACAGCCCCTCGCTGGGGATAAGTGGGAGGAAATGTTTTTTTTCCTTTTTCTTTCAGGTCAGATAGGAACAAAGTCAGGAAGCTGAGAGAGGTCAGCAAAGATCCATGAGTTTTTATTGCTCATAAAAGTTTTGCTGGTTTTGTTTCCTTTTCCTTTTTCTGATACACACTAAAAGGGTGTCTTTGCTGTTTTGTTTTCTGTCATGCGCTTTCTGTGGATTAGATTTAGGCTGAATCATCCACTTTGATCTGATCAGACTCTTATTCAGTTCCTGGTAAGACTTGATGACTTGTGCTATGGTAAAACTGTGATGGCTTCTTACATGGGAAAGGTGTCACCTTGGTGATTTCTTTCATTCCAGGAAGCGTGGGAAGGTAAATCCGCAAGAGTTTTTTTTCTTGCTTCCTCGAACTTGAAACATTTATTTTTAAAAAATAGTAAGGGAGAATAGGTCGGGAAAGATGATGATTATCCTTTTTTTTCTGTCTTAGCCCCACCTGAAATATAATGGAAGTAAGTAAAACTACTATTTCTAGCCAAATAGGATAGTCTATCTGCACGTTTACTATCTCTGTATTTCCTCTGCATGTAACGTATGCATAAGAATGAAAAAATATAAAATAAACTTTTATAGGTGGATCTTTACTCAGAACTCTAGGCTCCAATACCCAGTGTGGTTTTACGTGACTTGCTCTCTCCAGTTATTCCTGCCTGGCTGAGAATACCTATGCTTGAGCAGGTCTGATTGCTAGCTTGGCTGGTGCCTTCTGGTGCTGTTCTAAGCCCTGGTTGCCGAAAAGAGGAAAGGGAAGAACCCACTAACTGAAGAACAAGAACTCAGAAAAGACTCCCCCAGCCCTGGCCCATTATAACTAATCCTTCTGTTTTCACTGGATTTGCTGTTATATTCTTTCTGACAGTGTATCACTAGTACTGGACTGTAATCATATAATACCCGATACAATTGTTCTTTCTTTCTCTGAACAGTGGAAATTCATTTTGATAACGGGACTTTAGCTCACCTGACCTATCTGGGAACTTTGGCAGTGTGCCAGGTATTAATATTCAAACAGCTTTTCATTGCTGCTTTGATACGTATCAAGGATTCTGATCACAAGTCTTTATTTCATAAAAATGTCTAATAGGGTAGGAGTAAAACCCTTTATTAAATGGCATGAACTTCTGCGTCTGAATGTAATAAAATAATAATTTATGGTATATTTTTAGGGATAAGAGATTAAAATGCATATTAATTAAATGAATAATGAAAACCTTTATGAGAATCTCTGCTACAAGTTGCAAGTAGCTGTTTAATCAAGTTCTTTCTATGGAAAAATGCATTTCATTATAACATAATTAGCACATCTATTGTGTTTTTAATACAACTTGTGCTAAAGTGTGTTTGATCTGAAGTCTGCTCGTGGCAAGTAGCAGTGAAGGAATTGAACTTTTTTGCTTTATTCCAGACTTTGTAAATTGTAAGGGCCATATCTGGGGAAAATTGATGTAATTTTTTTAAAGCGCTAGAATAATCATGGGAATATATTGGGGTAGTCGTTATTAATAGTGAAAAGAAACGTTAAGAAACTGTGCTGTCTAAAGATGCAAATTCAGGGGTCCTTTCTTTTTCTGTCACAAGTGTGTACTGTTCTGTTGTGTCCTATCTAAATCCTAGACTGTGAGAAAGCTGGAACTTTTTGTGTACTGCAGAGTAGCGCTGCTTGTATATATCTGTAGCAGCAGATCAGAGAAGAAGATAGCAGGCCAGGGGCCGGGTGGTGGTGCTAGGGGTGTCATCCTTTTTTCCTATGGAGGCAACACTGATAGACCACTCAGGTAGTGGGCGTATGTGTGGTTCCCCCACAGGTGGGTGGTGCGTACTGACCCAGGGTGTTAATACTTTCTGTCCTGCAGCGTGTCCTTTTTTACCACCTGAGAGGAGTAGTTTTCCTGTAGGAAAAAAGGGCAGGATCTCAGTAAGCATGGTGGCTCAAAATCACACTGATGCCTGGCTGCCAAACATCTGCTCAGCAATTGATTGCATCCTGTAGCACTGGCAGACACAAATCCTCCAAAGTCAGAGGGTTCAACCTTGCCAGGTGCTGAAAGCAGACTGCACTGTTGGGGCTTTTCTCTTCCGTACCCCAGGGGCTCTACTGACAGCTTTCCAGACAGTGGGAGAAAACCTCTTTTACATAAAGTCCTTTGGTGCATTTGTGTCTGGTCTGAGTTCGATTAGATCATAGATACCAGTGTTTTTATGGTTGAGTTCACTGTGGTACAAAGCCTGGTATTGTCTTCTATGTGAAACTCCTTAATGCACAGAAAATTCAAACTTGAGATTGGCTTTTATGTAGTAAAAAACAAAAATACAGTACAGGAGTATAAAAAGAAACTATCCAGTGCAAACATCTTTATACAGTGGAAATTGATACAGTGTTCCTTAAAATAGCTGTATAAAACAGGCTTAAAAATAGCGATTACAGGTAATACTATCTGGATGGTGCTTACCAAAGTACTTTACTTACTGCTCTAAATAATTTCATAACTAACTTTTCCTGTTGATAGCCAATACCTTAGTTACTGATGAAAACCTTAAACTGTAAGTATTATTAGTTAGCATTCTTTACAATATACTAACACATGGAACCTCAATAGCATACACTGTTGACTGGATTAAGCAAAACAGAAGAGAATGAACACATAAAAATAAAACCAAGTCTGTAATCCCAAAATGTACTTGTTTTATAAAGGATGTGATCCAAAGCTAATTTGACGGATGGGCAGAATTCTACTTCTTTTTCTTTAGTTCATATTTGAAAATTTGAGTGATTGCATTATTAATGACGGTAGGCATTAGTAGTGTCCAGTTAAGTATTGTATTGGACAACTTTTTACAGTAGTGAGGACTAATGTGAGACAATGTTTTAATGCGTTGTTATTTCCTGCCAAGAAAGCATTTTGGGAGAAGGGAGTGTAAATTAGAGGTGACATGGATAAGTGAAAAGCAAATTTCTGAGGTTCCACTATACTGATTTAGGAAAAAAAAAAGATTCAGTGTTATTTCGTTAGCTACCAAATTTAAATAATCAAATCAACTAAACTAATACATACAGCTCCAGCATAGATTCTGCAAAATTGAGTATCTATGTGGTAGGGCTCTTTTCCTGTTGGAGGCAACGGTAATCTGCATTGCCAGAAGCCAGAGACAGGCCGTTGTCCTAAGAGACCCGCTTTGTAAAATACATTTTACAAAATGTATTTGGCTGGGTAACTTCCTACATGGGAAGTTTCATTCTGTTCATTCTGTGGCTCTTCATCAGACGAGAAACTAAACACACGCTTACCAGGGACATCGTAGTTGCAGTTCCAAAACCTTACTTACAGTTGTGGTTCTTTTATGCAGACTAATGTGTGGGCATGTAGCATTCTGGTTTGGAAGTCTACAATATTTGCCTTGGTGGAAAATACCCGTTTTACAGTACCTGCTTAGAAGAAAATCAGAACAGTTTCACAGTAATGAGGCCCTTCATTTGTTTATCCCTCAGAAACTACAATTGCTTTAATAACATTGAATAAAAAGCCTATTCAACATCTTCAGAAATCTAGAGAGACCTATGTTGCCATCTAGAGAGATTTACAGTAGTGGAGTCTTAACATTCTCCTGATCTCCACATTTCCTGCCCTGCAGGATATGTTCCATTGAGTAACACTGAGATCCTATTTACAGAAAGAAAACACAATTTTGCTGCTAGCTAGAGCAAATTCTAGCATGCCAGAAAGGTGCCTGAAATCATAATCAGGCTGTTAAAAATGACAGATTAAACCAGATTGTGCATCTAAAAATCCTGTCTAATTTTATCTTTAGTAACTCATGTATGTAGTAGAAGAATATAAAGCAAGAATAATTAATAGATTGGAAAGAAGGAAAAATCATGCCTCTCTTCTGAAAGTGATGGAATAATTTCTAATATTAAGTGATGGACCATATGTTCCTTCTCTCTTCTGCTGGGTAAGCATAAGCACGGAATATCATTAAAGATATTACAAGAGGGCCAGACAAACCAGCCGGATGGAAATACAGGGGGTTATTAAAAACATTCCTTCCTAATGCCAACAAACCTCTCTGTTCCAGTGGATGGTGACCTTGAATGCATGTTGATTAAAACAGTACAGGAGGAGAGGAATGAAGGAGAAACTGGGGACAAACTGACTTTTTAAGGAGAAGTGTCTATCCAGATGGAGAGAGGAGTTGTGTCCTAGAAGACTCGAGCAGGTCCTCAAGCAGTAGTTTTGGGAAAAGAATTGAATGTTAGCAAGGATAGCAGAGCTGAGGGAAGTCAATATATGGGATCTGTGCGTTTCTTTTTAACCCTACTGCTCTAAGTTTTTTTTCTCATGTCTGAAAACCTAGTACGGCTTGGGTGAAGAGCTGTGAGTTCTTCTTTGGCCATTGGTAGGCTCTTTGTGTCTATCTGTAGTGGGAGGGAGAAAATTCATGGGTAATTTGAACTTAATACGCAAAATCTTCATTTGATTCTGATCCATACAGCTCAGCTAACATTTTAAACCTGGGTCCCCAGTCGTTTAGAAAGTCATAATCAATATCTGAGTCTGAGGAGCCCGATTCCAAAGAACTGAGAGATTCTGCAATGGACTCAGCACCTTCGTAGCCATAAATGTGAAGAGTGTCATATGGCAGCAAATCCCTGTCATTGTCGGCTTCATCCTTCTTAACCTCAATCATCATTTCCATTTCTCCAGCACCGGAAGTTATGTTTCCAGGAGGCTTTTGGACTTGTGCATATGGAGAGGGAACTGCTTCCGGCTTTACACAATTCTTGCGGACAGAGTTGAGTACAGATACGTCGTAGCTGGTGGTATCCATTTCACCACCACCTTCTTCGTCGTAAGTGACAAGCTGCTCGTGAATCTCAGCCACATTCCTCCCAAGACCGCTCAAATCCTTCTTGTGTCTCTTTCTTAGAAGAATTAGCAATGTGATTACTGCAAAGAAAACTTAGATGAGTACGTGTAAACAGAGAAGCAAGGAAGTAAAACAGATTGCATTTAAGATATGTAACACAATCTGAAGTGCTTTTTTCCTGGAGTGAATTTTTTTTAAACACATATTTATTAAAAATATAGTTTAAAATATTGTTAAACTGTAGGATTTGTATGTTCCCAAAGCAGTTCAGTCTATACAGGAATTGTACAACTGACTCTTGAGCTGGAATCACAAGTACAAATGCATAGTGTCACAAGTTCATTGAACCAACTACTGCCTTGAACTGGTAAATCTTTTAATGCCAGGCATCAAATGCTACTTACGTGGTAATTGCAAAGGAGGCCTCTTCTCAAGCAAGAAATAATGTTGCGCTTTCTCTGATAGATTCCAAATGCAGCAAATAGATACTGGTCTGCTGATTTGTTACAGGTTTATTTATGTATATGTGTTCCCTGTACTGTTTAAAGGGTTTCCAGACTAGTTCAGCCTTTGGAAACAGGAATCCTATTGTTATTGCCCCAGTTCAAATTTCCCGTTTTATAGCTCCATGTGAGCCTAGTAACAGTAAATCAAGTATATTATGCGTATGTGCAATAACCTTTCCAGTGATTCAGCCTTTCCAATAGGATGAACACCTATGTAGCTGAAACTATGCTAACAGGCCAAATAGAAAGAGCAAGCGAGATGAATCAAATAGTCACAGTATTTCTGCCTTTGTGACCATTTTATAGCCACAAAGCTTTTGTAGATCTCAGTTAAGAAAAAACAAAACAATCCCCGCATTTTAAGTCAGAGAACATTACAAAAGTCAAATACTTACCAATGATTGTGAAGATACAGATAAAAATTGCCACCAGTGCTTGTATACTAACTCCAACTTCTTTAGCTCTTTCCTCACAAAAAGTGAAGTTGCCTTTTTCATTACACTTGCAGACACTGATGACAAGTGTATTTGTGCTGCTGAGCTCAGGATCACCATTGTCTGAGATGATGACAGGCAGGTAGTGGATTTTGGCAAGTTCACGATTAAACTGTCCGTATTTGACAGTGATATTAGCTGTGTTATCTGGAAGAAGTAACGACATCTAATTAAGTGATAATCTCTACCAGATTTTCCTTATAGATTATCAGTCAGTTGGTACATCTTCCCCTTAGACAGAGCCAGCCTTTAGGGAACCTAGTGAAAATTGGGTGGCAACAAACAACATTTTTTTTCCGGTAAGTTAAGCCTTTAAAAATAAATTGTTACTTGGCTCAGCTAGACCAATCACAGGTCCTTGCTACAGCTTTTCTCCTTTGCCCTAGTGTCTCACTTTCACTAGCTGAGAAAATGCATTGCAAGGATACACTACCATAGTTCTCAACCAAGGAGAAGTTGCTATCTTCTGTGGCCAGGGAGTATTTGAAGAAACCTCTAGGTGATATTTCATCCTTGTCAGTAGCTGAAATCCTGATGATTACCTACAAAAATGAAAGAGGTGGTAGTTTTCAGTATACATTGCTTCCAGTAATAGAACCATTTACAGTCTTTAAGTTAGAGCTGGGTTATGTATCCTGTATAACCCTTCAGTAAAGGGCAGGACAAAGGTATCTTGTGATGCTCATCTTCAAGTTCTTTCAAGGCAAGTAATTTCCTTGTAGGTCTTCAAAAACACCAGCCTTGCCCCTCATTCACAAGTGGGGAACAAAAGAGGAAATCTTGTGTAATTAGAGCGTAAAAAAGGTCTTATGCTCAAAGACGTATGGCTCATTTAAATACCCAGGATGGCTGTCTTCTAAAGGGTTCAACTTACTTAGAACTGTGACTCTCGTTCATTGAATGTCATTGAGACTGCCACTTCTGAATGACACGCTTGTTTTTGAAAACCTCATCCTGGGGTAGATTAGATGTATAAAATACAAAACATGTATATGATTTTTCCCCAAAGGTATTTTAAAAATTAAACTAAAGGTGAAATAATACCTCGTGTGTTCTTATAGATTCCATCAGAGAGTCCAATCTGTGACAAAGTCTCTTAATTAAACAAACATTACATCTATGGGCTAAATACTTGTGTCTGAGACCAAACATGTAAAACCACAAATACTAACACTGTTTGTGCACGCAGATACTTACACTCTGATGAATACTACAGTAATGTCACGTGCAGCAATGTTTCTCTTAGTATTTTTAAATGATTTCATTCTCAGTATCACATATGAACATTCGTGTGATAAAACTGAATTGCTAATTTTTGCTCTGCAAGGCTCGACTGTACTTCACGGTTCAATTGCTAATGCACCTACATACTTAAAAGCCTGGAGGAAGAGGAACTGTACAGCAGATAGAAGTCAATATCCCAACGGTATAAAGGCCTGAAGAGAGATTTCTGACCACTGACATTTTGGAAATCAGTGAAATGATCAGGTGCTTGGGTGTGAAAACTGAGACTAACTTTTATTAAAAGACATCTTTCGCTTGAGCTTGCAAGTAGATTATTCAGGGTTAAGGGAAAGACTCTCTCTCCTGTCTCACCTTTCCTGCTGCAGCATTTTCACACACTCTGGGTTCCTCGGGATAAACAAGTTCTGGAGCATTATCATTTTCATCAGTAACTATTACATGAACTTGGGCATGTGATTCTCTGTCAGAAAGACGGCCTGAAATGACAACAACAGTACAGGTATCTGAGATGTCTGAAAATTCAGTGCTGTATAGCCCGCCCTTTCCACCGCTTGTGTCCATGTCTGTGCCTCCTGCATGATAAATATGGAGAGTTTCTAGCTCCATCATTAATGTAAACTTTTCTTTTTTATGATTTTGTAGCTACCAAATACTTGATTCAGATATTTTCCTGAAAACTCTCCTATTGGGCTAAATCATCAAGGATCTCTGAGGCAGAAAATGACAATTTTTGTGGGTTCTGTGCGGCTATGGGATCCAGCATCTTTCTCTGGCACTAAGGCAACAGGCCCGGAACAGGCCATGTCTGTTGTAATAATAATAATAATAATAATAATAATAATAATAATATATTACTAAATATCTTTCACCCTCCAGAACAGGCAAGCTTCTCCCAGGCTGACTTGGGACTGGCCCTCAGGCCTGCGCTGTTTCCTGAGCCTGAGCAAACCTGTACGGGGATGCCTGTGCAGTGATGCTCCCTGGGTGACAGCATGGGAGAGGGATTTTGTAACTCCGTGTAAGCGGGTGAAGCCGGCTGGGATGTTTTTGCTCTAGCCACAGGCTTATCCCTGTTTCCCAAACTGTTTCCTCTCCTTATGCCGTTTTTATTCCTTGTAACAAACTGAATGCATTTTCATAATAGCTAGGGGCCAAACCTTAGAACTGTATTTGACCTTTTCATAGGTACTCATTTGATTTGGAAGATTATTGTGCAAACCCTGCAAGCCTCCCTGTCATTTGTAGCTTAGTGGAAACAGGCTGTCAGGTTGTAGCTTTCCTTTTTGATAAGGTACAGCCCTGCTGTAAAGTTGTACACTGATTTCTTTCAAATAGGGAAGCGGATAGCACTTACCATCTTCAAGGATTTCCTGAGCTGCTACAGTGATGTTGTATGAGGAACTGAATTCTCTGTCCAGGGGCTTGGGAAGTTGAATAATTCCACTATCGGATACCCTAATATAGTCTCCATTAGGACTAGCTCTTCGTCGAATAAATCTGGATTTTTGTTTAAGAAGAGATATGTCAATGTAACGGTGATAATATTGTGGTTCACTTCAGTTCTTCACAGTGTAAGGTCAGAGTGTTCTTGTGTGACAAATTACATTAATATCTTGACCAGACGGTCTCAGAATATTTCCCTAAAGTTTTGCAAGCTGTGAGAACAAAATGTATTTGTCGGAAAAGTTTCCAGATTATTGTCTTTTGCTGTTTCAGAAGTAAATTTTCTTTTCAAAGCACATGCTTGAGAGAGTTATTACAATAAAAAATGTAACAAGAAATTATAACCGTGTAAAGATACCCAGGATCATGCATTTTCCCATAAATGTGCAGATGTTTTATCAGTAAGTTTATGTGGTAATTACACGGGTCGGTGTAATTTATATTCATATTTGTTCGTTACCATGTATATCCACGGCTGCAGTGCCAGAAAAATAAAATTGAATTTTTTTTTCTTTTTGGCATGCAGATTCTGAAAAATAGGGCCGAAGTCTCAGTTCTTTGTAAAATTCTTGGAATCATTAACAAATTCTCCGCTTTAAAATAGAATTACTAGAGCTAGTGTCATGTTACCTGATTTTCCGTTTAGCTGCGTCAGGGTCTTGTGCCCAAACTGACCCAAGTGTTCTTATTTCTGGATCGTTTTCCCTTACTTTAAATTCATATGGTAGTTTAGTGAAGACAGGAGGCTCATCAACATCAGTGACTTCAATGATGACTCTTGAAATGCTCCTAGAGCCACCAGATTTAAAATAGCGAAGATCAACTGTGGGATCTGTTGCTTCAATGTCAAACCTGTATTCTGCTACTTTTTCAAAGTCCAGGGGCTGAAAAAAAGACACGCACAGTTATTCTTCCACTGAAGATGCCTAAGTAAACTTTGCATTAGCTATCGATGCAAATTTGAGTTCTGTGCTCTAATTCATGTTTGGAAATATTACCAAATTGTGTCTTAGCTAGACTCTTGGGAGAGCATTTCCAAACTGAACTTCTCTTTCATAGAGCGGCTTGAGCAATTTCTGGTTTTGAACAAATTCATTGAGTATCCTAAGTTCAGCAAGAATTTCCTGGTTTAAATAATTTTCTTTTTAGAATTTTGTAGCTACCAAAACATTTTTAGCTCATTTTTCTCAAAGGCCGGCGAGCAAATTCTCTTGTTCTTGGCCAGGCTTTCTGTTCTAAAGTCATTCAAGGCAGACTTCATAGCTGCACTGACTGACAGCTTGGCCATTTAGTGATAAATGATATCTGCTTCTTTGTTTTTCCCATTGGCTGAGATTGTAAGAGGAATCACACAATGGAAGGAAGGCCTGGAGCTAGGGCAGTAAGAAATGCCCAAGCTATCATTCATTTCAAAGTTTGGGTCCTTCTGCACTATCGCCTGAGGTTATAAAAGCACCATGAAATACACCGTAGTTAGTTGTGATTCTTTTCTTTTCTCTTTGAGCAGACATTGCAAATGGAAGTGATTGTGCTTATCTAGCAGTTGAAATTTTATCGCACATGGCTGCATATTTAAAATTACGACGTGCATGGCCAAAAGCATGTTACAAAACAGTGGGGTCTACTTTGCCCACTGCATGTTAAAAGATGAGCTGATCACACAGCTCATCACCCAGTGTGTGTATGTGTGGGGTCTCTTATTGCTCCTCCTCTGGGCAGAAGTTGGAACCAATGCATTCCTCAGGTCCTGGAAAGACGAGGGGAAAGGCTGCATTTGGTGAAGCAAAGCTGCTTACACCTAGTGTGACCACAGCTGAAAACCTTACTGCTGGTCTTGGAATACTTGGTACTTTTTTTCTGTAAAGTTTTCTCTTCTTAATGACATTTCTAGTCTTAACGGTTACAGAGAGACATTTGGAAGTAAGAAACACATTCCTGCCTATCTATTACAGGAGGTGATTTATAGTCCTCCCTTCTCTTTTTTTGCTGTAAGTCAATGAAATCAATGAACTCTTGGCTTGGCAAGTGCTCTGCATAAAGCAGGAATGTCCCTTGGTACAAATCAAGTAGGTCTGAGAATTAAAAAACAAAGAGCAAATGATAATAAAGGTTTTGGAGAGTCTGGGCCCTCATAAAGAAATTAGTGGGGAAGCTCTGAGAACACCCTGAGGAAAGTGAGAGTGTTGTGACTTGGACTGGAGAAAGTGCCAAACTGTAAAGAGCACTTACAGAAGAGTGGTCAGGGGGGCTTGTTCCCCCTTTTGACTTGGGTTTCACTTGTACTGCAGAAGGGAAAGATTCTTTGACTCGATCAGTTGGTCCAGCTCTTAAAAGACTTAAGCTTAAAAGACTTAAAGAGCTTAGTCTTAAAAGACTCTTTGAAGCATCCAAGTCTCTGAAGTTTGAGAGAAGCCCAGAGTTCGTAATCTGAGTGTCTGACATAGTCCTCATTGCACTCTGTAGTAATTTTAGATTTTCCCAGGACTAGCAGTTGAAATGGACTAGTAAATCATCAGCCCTTCTTTTCACAGAGCTTACAGACCAGGGTTTTCAGAATGAGCGTATTTCATGCTGACTTCCATGCGTTTTGATTTTTTCCTGCTGTTAGTCCCACCCTGAATCAAACACACTTGGAAAACGAAATAATCATCTTTGTTACTGGGGAAAGTACCTTCTTTGGCCTAATGATTCCTTCATTTGTGAATGGATTTGCTACAATTTCAAAGGTGTCCCGGTAGTCTCCTCTGACAAAACTGTATTTCGTATTTCTGTGTTGTGGTTCATCAACATCCTCTACTTTGACTCTGCCAACTTCTCCTCCTACTGAAATATTTTCAGGAACTTTAAAGTGAAATGATGCTGTTGAAAAAAAAAAGGCATGAAGAGTGTGTACATTGAAGTTAGAACTTAGTTAAAAATTGTTCTTGGTTTATAGACTTACAGAAAAATATCTCATTGAGAATTCAGCATTATATGTGTTTACAGACAGCGCTTTGATGTATTTTTTATAAAAGTATAATTAATTCTCCAAATTGTCAAGATCTTGTACAAAGTGATGAAATTAATACAGATTTTTATTTTCTTCTCTAGGTGTGTGTCACTCAGGAAGTGTATCTAGAGCTCAAATACAGAAGACCTTCTGAATATGTAAGCTTCTTTTGTCCACTTTTAAGAAAAGTTGACTTGTGATGAACTCTGACATAAGTTCATTATAGTTGTGTCAACCCTTGGTTTCCAAATGATACAGTGCTTGCATTATACTTACGATGTTTGAATACTGGGAAGTTGTCATTGATGTCGGTTAAACTGATAATGACTGTAGCTGTGCTTGAATCCCCAGAAGACCCTGGAGCATCTTTTGCTTTAACAATAATTTCATATGTTGACTGATTTTCTCTGTCTAAATCGGCCCTCGTTGTAGAAATCACACCTTTGAAAAAGTAACATTAAATATGATTAGATTTTGCAGCATGTCCAACATCTCTTAATTTTGACAGCAAATTTTTGTCTTATGCCACACGTTCAGCTTTAAGTAGCATTTTTACAGTGGTATTTTTCTAAGGCTAGAAATGTTAGAAATCTTTCTATGTGACAGAATATTTGGGAAATTTTGTACAATACATTCCTTTAAACTGATCTTTGCTGCTTAGAAGCAGTCTAATGATGTCTAAACTTGGTCACTATAGCATCTAGAGAGTTTGTCTGAGCACCTTTTTATCTGAGTTATTTGCTCTAGAGGAATAGTTACAAGAGATACTTGACATCATTTTTAAAACTGGGCGAAATTTAAGCAAGAAAATTTGGGAAAGCAAGGAGTTGAGTTACTGATTATTGAATGCTGCTCCAGAATTTATGTATTCCCTTTTCCTGTTTGGTCAAAGGAATGATATCTATGCTAACCTGAAAATATGAACTTATATTAGCTCCTAGTGAGTCTCTTCGTCTGTGGGGGAAAAAAAATGACCTTTTCCTCTTCCCATTTAGTTCACGACACCCAACATCCCGGCTTTATTAGTTCATTTCCAGATGCAGACAGTGGCATTGTGTGAGTGTGAATGAAAAATCTTTCTGAATTATGGTTAAAATTATATTTTTGAATGATTATCCCCCTCTTCCTGAATGAAAAAGGCTTAAACCTGTGTTTTCTTCAAAGTGTAAGGTAAGGACAAAGTGCAAGGACATTTGCATATCTGACCTACCAGAGTCATCAACTGTGAAGTATTCATCTCCTTTAATGACTTGGTAGGTAACTGTGGCATGACCTGTAACTGTTGGGTCATCAGCATCTACAGCTGTCACTTTGGTGACCGAGGTTCCTAGAAAAGGATTTTCAAACAGCATATTTAGTATGAATTCTGCTTTTTAACCAGAGACATGAAGGGACAGAGTGACGGAAGAACGTACCTACTGGTGACATTTCTGGGACAGATCCATTGAATACTTTTTGTACAAACACGGGGACATTGTCATTAATATCGTAAACCTTGATAATGAATTTAGATGGGGGTTCCAGTGACTGGTTGTTTCTTCTGTCAATAATGAGAGCTGTCAGCTCATACTCTGCTTTCTTTTCTCTGTCTAGCCTCTCAAATGCATATACATCACCACTGGTTTCTTCCACTTTAAAAATGGTGTTGGCATATTCACCTTCAATAATATACTTAGCGTTGTTGTTCCTTACACTTGATGTGATCTAGAAGGAAAGTATAATTCAGAGATAAAAGTGGGCTTTGACATCTGTATAAAACGTGGTTTCTACCACAGGATACACACAATCAGGACGCCTTCAGACTCAATTTGAAACAAGAATAGCCATCAAGACTTTTGATGTCAGCTGGAATATTACTGAACAAACAGCACCACAGCAGCTACAACCATGCAGGGTTATAGGATGAAACTTGCATCCAGACTGAAACTTGCTTGCTTATGTATCAAGAAGCTTTTTTTTTTTTTTAGATTGTATCTCGCATTTCCTAAAGATATAAATTGTTCATGCAGTTGACACATACAAATCATTAACCTCTTTATGTCTGAAATAACACATGCCACCACATTCAGTTTGAGCTATTCTTGTTTGCAAGTAACCATCTGAATTCAGCAGAAATTTTGCTTAGATTTCATGAAATTACAGAGTCAAATCCATATTCACATCTACTGACATTATTCAGCATTAGTCTCTATTACTTAGCATTTAGCAGAATCTGTGCCATAGCTGACAGCTTTCTTGTGTTTAGTCACATGCAATTTTTTTAGAGTCAGTCTTTAGGCTCATGCTATGACAGAAAGATTGAATTTCCACCCCAGAGATTTTAAAATTTAAGATTATATGCAATGAAAAAGGTATGGGTTGAAAGGAATGAACATTAATCATTTTTAAAATGTAATTTAATCCAATGCCAAATGGTTTTGCACTTTGCTTAATCTGCACATAATCTGATGATTTTTCCCTTTTTGTACCTTCACCCATCTAAGGACACAGATGGAAGATTTAAACCACAATTTTCCATGCACTATATCAGCATTCCTATTTCAGCAAGCTGTTAATCAGTAATTGCTGGGTTTGACCAAGAATTTCTGGTCTTTTGTTACTGACCATAAATTGCAGCTGTTTGGTATTCAGGATTTTATTTACCCTGTAGTTGTCATTTAGTGTTGGACATTCTTTCTGTTTTCTATTTTGAAATGTGTCATTAAAATTTTCTTCCCTCATTCCACATACTTAATCATGCTTCTGGCTGCTGGGGCTGCTGAAGAAGAGTTTACAACTTCAGAGATGTAACGTGAGGAATAACCTCACCCTTGTCTCGAAGACAGTATAGTCTGTGCCTTCTTTTCAATTTTTATTTACTTATTCAGCGTAAAAGATATAGACTTCCAAGATTGCCTTTTCTAAAACTGAGGATGAACATACAAAGGAAAGCATCCAAGGTCATGAAAGATAAAATCAAAATGTATCAGCATATTCCTGCAGCTGTCACTCAGTTCTGCCATGCTGCTGCTGCGGCCCTTTTAAAAGAGTTTATCAAGTGTTCAATCCTGCAAATGCAATGCACTGAACACAGCCATTGCAAAAGTAATCAGAAGCATTCCACTGTTGAAAGACCACAGAGCACAGTACAAAGTGAATTGCTCTTATTTAGGACAGCTCCAGGAATAGAAGCGTTCTCCTCAATCTGCTACTGAATTGGTCTGAAATGAAACACAGATACCCTGTGTTAGCTGAGAGTACCCTATGGCCTCTTTTCTCTCTCTCTTGTGCTTTCTGCCAGTGAGCAGCACTGATCCAGAAAGGTCTGTTTCACTTTGCTGAGACAGCCTTGACAGATGCTGATTGTTGTACATGGGAGGAAAATGTACAACTGCGTTTATCTGAAAAGTGTCAGAGTAGTTCAATTTGAAAGACTAGATTGGAAGAACTTTGTCTGGGTGATATGCAGTTAATCACAGGATTTTATGAGCACTGCCCTGAAGAAAATGAGTTTGCAAGCAGGTCAGTGCTCATTATTATTGTTAAAAATTATTTTCTTTTCACTTTGTGAAGCAGATTTTTTAATTGTGTAACAGTATTCCTAAACATAGCATTTCTGTTTTGTATCCAAGCTGAGACATATAAACTGTATGGTTTTTAATGCGTATGTTTTCATTAGCTGATCTGCTAGGTTTTGAAAGAATCTTGAGCTGCTAGGAAAACATTGACATGCATCAGCCGCCAGACTTCCTTCCTAACTGTCTACCTGCGCGCAATGCAATTGTTTCTGCACCACAGATGCTCCATACTTGCCATTGTCTAAAATTTATTCATATTCTTCAAAAGAATTAGAATCCGTTTGATATTATTACGGATTTACTTTGTGTCCACATTCTTAAGATTTTAATACATTAGTATGTTGGTATTAAGCCCCACTTCTGTTTCCTTTTTTTCTCTTCTATTCTACCTAGACCGCAAACAAGTAATACTTTTCAAGATACTCATTTGCAGTCTGTGTTTCTAATTATTCATTGCTAACAGACTGCTATTTACCTTGCCCACATGGTGTGGTAGTGGTG
The DNA here is from genome assembly GCA_013398225.1 of Steatornis caripensis. Taxonomy (NCBI): domain Eukaryota; kingdom Metazoa; phylum Chordata; class Aves; order Caprimulgiformes; family Steatornithidae; genus Steatornis; species Steatornis caripensis. Next base: position 1,999,263 of record VZSC01047435.1, read on the forward strand.
TATCAATCTCTTCCTTGATATGCATTTGGTTCCATATCCAGTCTCTCTTCAGTCGTTTACGACCAGCATTGTTTGAAGAAAAGTTTTGGTTTGTTTTCTGACTTTCTTTGTCAGCAAAGGCTGGAGCCAAGAACAATGAGAAAAGTAGAATAAGGTGGTTCATCTTCTTCCGTAGCCTAGAAAGTAATATAAAATATGAAAACTATATAAATAACAGCAGAATCAGATTAATCAGAGAGAGCACACATAGAAGTGCAAATAGACTTTCCTTCTGTGGGAAAGTTTGATTACTTTCTGTATTTCTTTACATCTGCCTTAACATCAACATTTGAAGTATCAGGCTTCTTCCTTCCATGAAAAAGGTTTAACTAGATGACAGCTGTAAAAACCTACAAAAATATTTCAATGAAATAAAAAATGTGCAAGTTTCAAAAGCTAGCATAAAAACCAGCATGGATTTGAGCTACCATAGTTAATCTGAAGAGGAGATTGAGTAGCGAAGATCACCCGTTGTGCGTTACAGAAAGTGTAGTCCGGCTGCAGAGCATAGCTTGTGGGGAGGGTAGCCATGGGAAGCAACACCAAGGCTGAGCCAGGTCAAAGTTTATGTTAACTGAACTTGAAATGAAGTGTTCCAGCTTGACAAACCCAAATGCGATGTTTTGACTTGCCCTGACACAAAATATGCTGTAGCCAGTATCTTCATATGGAAAATACTGATTCAGAGTAAAATCTCTTTTTTTTGGTGGAGAAACATGATTCATGTGAGATTTTCAATCAACTCCAAATACAATGTAGAAAATTGTCTTCCGCAGAGCTCATTTGTTGGTTCAATTCCTTGTCTTTTGAATTGTTTGGAGACACGTATAAAGTTCCTTTATCCCCCATTCTCAGGTTTTACCATCTACAAGACGATAATTAGTGGAATTATGCTCAAGTGAAACCATATTTTTGTATCATATGTTAATATTAGCAAACTTTAGGCCTGAATTTCATATCAGATTGAGAAGTTATTTTAATGTAGCAAAGCTGATTCATTTTCTTACTAAATTTCCCCTTCCTGATATAAAGGACTGTTAGGGAACTTTAACACTCAGATAATCAGACTTTAAATTACACATAAATGACTTTCCATTAGCTTTTAGGAGCTGTCAGCATGAGCATCAAAAATAAAACCGTTAATTGTGATAGCGAAGTTGACATCACACAGGTTGCTAGATGCAAGATTAAATTAATATTTTCAGCAGACAGGTGCTGAGACATTTCCAAAATTACTCTTCCTTAACTAGGCAATCAGCGTTATCCCATGGTGCAGCATCATTGTCAGTAAAAAGATTTTTATTTACCATGAAATCTGGCTTTCCTGTACTTTTCTCTCTTCTACATTGTTGTACATGAGCTGAGGAATGTTCCTTCTTCTTTGTGATTGTGTAGGAAATGACCAAACAAGGTGGCTTTGAAGTTGCTTTTTAATAGCTATGCTGTGTTTTATAAAGTTTTACGGATTCATATAAAACTTTTTGATTTAGCTAGTTTTTTGTATTCTATGCACTTACTTTGGCTCTGAATATTTTTAGAAAAATGAGTAAGATTTAGTTCTTATTCTTTATTTGTGTGCATGAGCATTCTGTGACTGGAAACTGGAAGACAGTGACATGATTCTGCTGTGATCGCATGTATAAATAAATATAAAAACCCCCGTGTCTGTATTTTATTCATAAAATCACAAAACATGATAACCAAAGGAAACCAGTTAATTAACATTAACTAGTACAGGCTGTAGTTTTGGAAGAAACAGAACATAGTGTTTAAAAAGTCATTTTCTCTTGTTGCTGTGGTACAGTGGAGGTCTCCTGTACTGTGTGGTGAAGAGATGGGTTGGGAAAACTGAGGACAGCACTGCCTACTTCAGTTGCCATTCATTTCACTGCAAGTGATACATTTGCAAACATCCTTGCAGAAAGCATTTTTAACTTAGTCAAATCTCCACTAAAGTATACTGGTCTCAGTCTGAATCTACTTTATAAAGAGAAATTTTGTGTCTTCCCTGCAATAATTTACTAGTATTTGCATCTCTGTTTATTAATGCTCAATTCAGAGCCCGCCATGCCCTCTTGTCAAACTCCTCAGGGTACTTCAGAGTGATTACTAGTAACAGCAACTCTGGGACATTTAGTATCCTCATACAGGGGCACTGCTTATTGGAAATTGAAGGCTCAAATTCGTAACAAGTGTACTGTCATCTGCTCAGGAGCTCTGGGACTGTGGTAATATCCTGATTATTCCTGAGGATCCATGCAGCAAATGCAAACTGTCCTTTGAAGTAGGTGGCCTGTCACAGCTCAGGCCTTATTTGAAAGCTTGGCCATTAATACAGAAAGCGCTAGACTGAATCTTTTAAAATACATGTGCATTTCAGCTGAAACTTAAGCTACCCCTTCCACTCAGCAGATCCATCTTTGTATTCCTAGATTTGAAGGCAGCTTCACTTCCTTCAACTCCTCATTAATGGATTCCTTGTTAATACATGTCCAGCCTCCTTGGTCAGTTAACAGTTCCTTTGTGAGCAACTTGCTGGAGTTTGGTCTGCCCTCTGGTACGCATCGTAGGTCAAACACAGACCGAGACAAAAGAGCCTCTTGCGAAAAATGGCTTCTGCTTTGTCTTTGGTGTCTTTCTAAATTTCTCATTTTGGTAGAAGTAACACTGCACGCTCGAGCATTTTGCATGCTGGCTTTTCTAGAGACATTTGATGTGCTTTGCTCCATAGGACAGTCTGACTCTGTGAAGACTTCCTCTTTGATACCATGCAGGTTTTCCATTTGGCGACTGGAAGTTCATTGCTGTTGGATCCGTAGCTGAATTAATCACAATATTTAAGCATACCCTCTTTGGCAGCACATACAGACACTTCAGAAGCAGGACTGTGGTGAGCAGTAATTGGGTAAGGGCACTGTTCTGGTGTGAAGGCCATGTTCCACGGGTGTTAGCTCTTGACAATCTGTACTAAATGCTCTCCCTTTTTCTGGCTGTGATAGTTTTCCTTTCCTGCAGATCTCATTTGAAATGCCAGAGGTAGTAGCAGCAGAGAGATATTCCAGTGCCTGAGCAGGGGAATGCATTCTCATGAGTCAGAAGCAAGAAAGTTTCTGCAGGATGACATGTAGGGATTGCCATGTCATTTCTTGTCAGGTTTGCTGTGGCAGCCAGGACTGAGAAAGAGAAATCATATGCAGTAATGACCCCTGAGGCTACATGCTTCTGGAGAAGGGGGCAGCACAGCATGCATGGTGACCCATCTGTCCCATGCATGCCTCTCCCCAGCATGCTGCCATGAGCTGCCATTGCTGGTCTATCTTAACGTACAGTCTCCAGTTACCCCTCTGCCTCTAAATGGTTAGAACAGTAATTCAAGCTTTTTTCAATTTAAGCAGGGACCATAAATGTTCCTTAAAGTTAAGAGGGGAGTGGTTTATTCAAATAGCTAAGTTTCTTGCTTTGCTTATAATTTTTCTTTCAATGAATGATGGGTTTTCCCACGAACATTATTCATTTTATGTGTTGAATTATTTTAGCAAATAACTCTTGGTCTGCAGGGTACTATGGACAGTTAACTGCCAAATTCTGGTATTCAAACTGATTTATGGGACGCATGACTCATACGGTGTAGTTTCTTCTTGCAGATTGGGAGTAATTATTAAAATAAAGGTGGAGATACAGACAATACTGTACTAATTAAAAGTCTGCATTTTACAAGTTGTTTTGGTAAATAATCCTGTAGGGTTGATGAGCAGCTAATATAAATAAGGTCTCCATGTAATGAAAACACGTTCAATGAAATATTCTTATGAACATTTGTGG
>VZSC01047435.1:2003205-2033953 GCA_013398225.1 Steatornis caripensis
TTTCTAGAGACATTTGATGTGCTTTGCTCCATAGGACAGTCTGACTCTGTGAAGACTTCCTCTTTGATACCATGCAGGTTTTCCATTTGGCGACTGGAAGTTCATTGCTGTTGGATCCGTAGCTGAATTAATCACAATATTTAAGCATACCCTCTTTGGCAGCACATACAGACACTTCAGAAGCAGGACTGTGGTGAGCAGTAATTGGGTAAGGGCACTGTTCTGGTGTGAAGGCCATGTTCCACGGGTGTTAGCTCTTGACAATCTGTACTAAATGCTCTCCCTTTTTCTGGCTGTGATAGTTTTCCTTTCCTGCAGATCTCATTTGAAATGCCAGAGGTAGTAGCAGCAGAGAGATATTCCAGTGCCTGAGCAGGGGAATGCATTCTCATGAGTCAGAAGCAAGAAAGTTTCTGCAGGATGACATGTAGGGATTGCCATGTCATTTCTTGTCAGGTTTGCTGTGGCAGCCAGGACTGAGAAAGAGAAATCATATGCAGTAATGACCCCTGAGGCTACATGCTTCTGGAGAAGGGGGCAGCACAGCATGCATGGTGACCCATCTGTCCCATGCATGCCTCTCCCCAGCATGCTGCCATGAGCTGCCATTGCTGGTCTATCTTAACGTACAGTCTCCAGTTACCCCTCTGCCTCTAAATGGTTAGAACAGTAATTCAAGCTTTTTTCAATTTAAGCAGGGACCATAAATGTTCCTTAAAGTTAAGAGGGGAGTGGTTTATTCAAATAGCTAAGTTTCTTGCTTTGCTTATAATTTTTCTTTCAATGAATGATGGGTTTTCCCACGAACATTATTCATTTTATGTGTTGAATTATTTTAGCAAATAACTCTTGGTCTGCAGGGTACTATGGACAGTTAACTGCCAAATTCTGGTATTCAAACTGATTTATGGGACGCATGACTCATACGGTGTAGTTTCTTCTTGCAGATTGGGAGTAATTATTAAAATAAAGGTGGAGATACAGACAATACTGTACTAATTAAAAGTCTGCATTTTACAAGTTGTTTTGGTAAATAATCCTGTAGGGTTGATGAGCAGCTAATATAAATAAGGTCTCCATGTAATGAAAACACGTTCAATGAAATATTCTTATGAACATTTGTGGGTTTTTTTTACCCTGGTATTTGCCTCTTATCTGGTTTACTTCTCACTCTAAAAATGTATGTTAATGCTTATGTGAGGTTAGTTTAGTTAGCAAAGAAATTTGTTCTATGTGTGGAGACTTTGGTAAATGAGGAGACAGTGGTAGCTGAAATTATGTATTTTTCTGGCTGATTGAACTAAAATCTTATGCTAGTCTTTGAGAATTTTTATTTTTGATCATCTAAAAACCAGAAATAGTGCTAGAAATGGTGATAAGGAACAACCCAAGAGAGAAATTTGCTTACAGTGGCTTTCATATACCAGAAAAGAAATACATGTTAAAAGGTTTGTGTCCATATTGTTCAGATAATTTGCATAGCTGATTGTCAGAAAAGCTGGAAATGAAATTATTATTGTTGATTGAGCTGGAAAGTCAATGATTATTTTTGCTTACAGTATCTTGGTTGGAATCTGAACAACGTAAATGAAAATGAGAAATCCTATGCAAAACCGAGAGTTTCATCACAGCAGAAAATATTAACAAGATTACTAATAAATCAGTACTATAGGACATAATCTATTCCATTACACAGTACTGGAGGTTTTGCTGTTTGTGGTTGTTAATCAAACCTCAACTGTCATGCCTGCAGCCATGTAAAAGTAGGGAATACTAAATATCTGAAATACTGTATTCAATCAATTGGGGGAAATATGGAGCTTGAAAAAGGGCGTTTGCTCAGCGTCGCCTGCTCTTGCTGTGGGTGTGGGTGCAGGCCCTGGCCCTGCTGTGTCCCGGGGAGCAGGGTGCTGGGATGGGTGCGTGCCTGCAAGGACGCACTGGCTGGGCTAGAAGAGAAAGGAAACTAAAAAAGCGTTCTTCACAGAAGTTTTTTTCAGAAAAGTTGACTTCGGATGGCTTTAGTTTCACTTAATAAACATTTTCTGACTGTCTTTCCCCCTGCTGTCTCCTGCACCCCCCCCCGGTATTCCTAAGTAGCTCTGCGCAAAAAATTCTGTTGAATTTGCAGTGGGTTAAAGCCTACAATACAGAGTAGACAATAATTTTTTTTTTCAGATACAAAAAAATTTACATTGGTACAGCATCTAAACATCTCCAAAATTACTATGCTCTCTGTAGCCATGCTAGATATAAAGAAAATAGATGTGTCAAGTAAGAAAATGACCCTGAAGAACCCTGCCGTACAGAATCCATTATTAACATTAATCTCTCATCTAAATGATGTTTAAGACCAAAGATAAATGTGTGAATGCAGTGAGCACTAAGAAATAGGAAGGTAACATACCAAACACAGGAGGGGGATAAATTAACTTTTTCTTTGCAACGCCTGTGGTTTTGGTAAGCAGGCAAAACATTGTTAAAAGAAGATAGTGCTAGCAATACTTCACACTGCCTTTCAGGGACAGAAATGGCTGTGCTAACACAAATTGATTAAGCCTCCACGTTTCTCTGTGAAAAGTACTGCAGCTAGATAAAAAGCAATGTCCCTTTCAAAAGTTACGTTTGAATCACAGAGACTTAAATCGTGCTTGCTATCTCCCGACAGTGGACCAGAGTCAGGAATAACAACAGTCTCAGATTTTGTTCTGCCAGTTTCTTCATCTCATAAGTAGGCAACAGCGCTCTAACCGGCTTCTGACAAAGCTGGAGAAACACAGCAGCAAAGTAATCGCATAGGTATATAATTGTTACCTTCTCTCCAGTTTCTCCTTGGCCTCTAAGTTGCAAAACTGTGATCCGCCTTGGCTCTCTTCGGCTTGCAATGTGAGACGTGGTGAGGGCACGTGGTGAGTACAGTGAGAATGGGAACTAGGGTAGGTCTCCAAACTTTAGTAACATCGCTTAAAAAAGCTGTCTAAGTAAATTGTGCAACATTTGACTTGAAGCAATCGTTTTTTTGTTGCATTTTCAGATACAATTTGTTTCAGGTGGTTACTCAGTGTTTCTCCTATTTCTTATTAAAGCTGTCTTGTCACATGTCCTCGAAAGTGTACAATGATTCACTTTAAAATAGGCCTTTCCTGAGAACACTGCTTTTTCGTTTCCAGATTATTGAGCTGATTTAAATGGGCCTAGTGGCTGACTACCTGGTATTATATTTTTGATTGTCCTTATGTCGATTTTATGCATCTGAGAAGTGGTTTCCACTGATGACTAAACAGTCTGGAGTGCAAATGCCTACCTGAAAACTGGTTATAAAATGACTTTTTATATGCATGATAGTACCTTTGAGTAAATAGCCACTTTGGTGACTAAACAATCTGGAGTGCAAATGCCTGCCTGAAAGCTGATTATAAAATGACATTTGTGATGGTACCTTTGAATGAATAGCCACTTCAGCAGTATCTTAACTAAACTTGCTACTTTAAAAAACCCCGTGCATCACTCAGTATTGTGAGAGCACTCTTGCGTGCATTTGCTGCTGTTCACTTCTTGGGGTTGATGCTGCAGTACTGTATATCAATGCAACTGAGAACATAATTCAGCACTTCTAATTTTGGCTCCGGTTTTGGCCCCTCATTTTTTTCCAGGGAGAAAGAGAATAATTATAATCTGAAAGTGTGATTTCAGCTCCAAGTTTCTGGTAGGTCTGGGGAAAATGTATTAATGATTTTTCCCCTGTCTGTCCAACTCACCAGATAACTGTCTCCTGTATGATACAAAATACAACTTCATCTCACGGGTGGGTGAAGTCCTCAGCCAGGACAGATGCCTCTTTCAGAAATCAAGAAATTTGGTTGTAAAAGATGTGTAAATACTTACTACATATATGTTAAAGATTCATTGCCTGATGGAAAGCAGGCAGCCAAATTGGTCTCCCAGACTTTCTGTTATCTCAGATACAGAACTGGCTAAAAATGGGGGAGGCAAACACTGGTTTGGCTTTTTTTTTCTATTTTTAAAGAAACAAAGCCACCCTCCAAGCTAGTGAGTGCAAGCTTTGTGCACTGAAGACAGGTGAACACCAATAATGAAATCTATCTGAATGTCCTCCTACAGCTTCCTGACGCTGCTGCTTGCATTTTAGCAAGTGACTTGCTGACTCCAGGATTAAAGTGCTGCAGTAAATACTGAGAGAAGGGCATATGAAAGGCCTGAGTGTGAACTGCAAATAAAAAATGCATGGTCTAAGGAGACATTTGCTGTAAACAGAATGATTTTAGAGAAATGAGCGAGGAAGAAAGTTGTAAGAGGTCACAAAGATTTCCTTTGTTCCTCGCCAATAAGCTTTTATGGAAAAGAATGTATAGATTTACAGTTTGTTTGCTAGAAGTTGCCTCGTCACAGATCTGAAAGAGAAGCAAGATGAGCCGGATGCAGGGGCTGGTCTTGCATCAGTAAATTCTTCTGACTTCACTGTAGTTTGTTTTACATCAGTGATGTGCCTGATAATATTTTAGCTGGGTAGATTAAGAAAAATAAGAATGTTGGCATGAGTAGGGGAAGACTAGCCTATAGCAGACTGCTTATTTTAATCTATAAACAGTGCAGTATTACAGATGCAGTCAGCCATCACAGTAGGCCAGAGATATTGTCCTTTGTGCTCTCATCCATCTCAGCTCTGAATTGCTCTGAATCTGACCCATTATATACAGGCATGACCTCTGGAGAAAACAAGGAAATAGTTTTGTTGGTGGAGCTACTTCAGCTCAAACACTGTTCCTTACAGCACTAAGCTTCGAAGGTATCCTCATAACTGTATCAGTAGTCTCATAACATTTACTGCCTGTTAGCTGGGTGTGCAAGACATAATCACAATCTTACTTTGGCTCACAAAAATCCTTCGCTGATAAAAGCTGATTTAGTTGAGAGAATTCAGAGGCAAGTTTATTGGGCAATCAAACATCGGGGCCCAAAATCTCAGAGGCAGGAAGACATTTAACTTCTATTGATTTCTCCCAATTTCTAGTTAACCTTATCATAATGTGTATTTTCCAAAAACTTATGAAAACATGTTTGAGGTTTGGAGAGTGCTGTCTATGTTCCCACATGACTCCTATCTGATAAAGAATGGATTAGTTATAAAACTATTGAATATGTGTTGCTGGTGTAGATTCAGAATCAATTTTCGGTTCACAAATACGCATTTGTTCGGCTTAGATCTTGATTTACCTGTACACAACACCCGTACAGCTTGGAATCAGCTCTGAATTTAGCTTCTGTTAGAATTCAAGAAAACCTCAAACAATATCTTTTTCTGGGAAAATTAGGAAGAGGTGGGCTGATAGATTGTGCCTAGTTGTTCTGTGTTCTTTAGAGACCGGTAGCCTTTTATAGATAGTGTTAGTTTGAGTACGTCTGGCGATCTGAAACATTTCTGTTTGTGGAAATGAATCCCATACATGACCTAATAAAACACGTGTCTGTATTTCTGTGTACTTGTATAGTATGTACAAAAGTATGCAACTTCCACATAGGTCGGAGAGGCTAGGGTGTTATTCTTAATGCAGCACATCAGAAAACTTACATAGCGAAGTTATCCAACCAAGAGGGACTCTTTTTGTGTTTCACGTGCACAAGTTATGATTCCTATTCTAATCTTTAATTAAATCATTTTGCTATCAGTCTATAGTAACCTGTTTTTTATCTGAGTTTCTTACTTGCAAATCTAATGATTGAGAAGAAAATTAAATACATGTTTTAGTTACTGGGCTGGTCTCTTCATGGACTTTAAGAGAGCATTATTTTTGGAGTAGATAAATTAATACTATTTGAATCACTTCTGTGGCTGAAATGACAGTGCACTGTTTCAGTGAGGGTTGTTTACTGTGGTGAGGATGACATACGTGGTGAAGGTAAAAGAATACTTTGAAATCATTAAAATGAGCAGTGAGAGCACTGACTTTCTCTCATCAGATCAGTTATGCAGTCTAATTGTGGTTTTAATGGATGACTATTCTCCCCTTCATATGAGCATCCTGATATGGCTAGAAAGTAATTCACCAGTCTTGGTAAAACTGCTGGCCTTCTGCCTCGCCCAGGAGAGGAATACGTATGAAGATCTATCAATCAATCAGAGCCACACTGAATCATTAGGTGAGTTTTAAGAATCTTTCACACTCTCAGCATGTGGTTCATGTATGATGCCAGATACAGAATCAATGCCTTTACTCATTTTTCACTATACTTTGTCATCACAGAGGCTGGATAGATACTTGAGACATGATAATAACCAGTTTGAAACTGAACAGGTAGAGTACATGAAGCACTTAACTATATATGTTCTGGTGCTGCTTAAGAGTTCTTACTCTTGACCATGCTACTATAGTCATATAATGCTTTACTACAGAAACTCTCCCTGAAGTGGCTGCAAAATGGGTTAAGAGTGCTTTAAGGAAAAAGCAAGTGGTATTGTCCAGTCTTTCCATGCATAAAGCTGTTTACTTCACATACAAATATGTTAGTACAAAATATAACAAGGGATAAAATGCGCTTAAGCACAGTGCCCAGTGTAAACGCAGCTGCTAAAATATTTTGCAGCTCATCTGTGATTAAGTTATTAAGCCAATTTGTGACACTGTTTCATAACAAATAAATATATTATCATAAACAGAAGATTTTGGTTTTCTCAGTTGTTGACAGCAGGGACAGCACGGAGTTTAAGGTCATAAGCTAGTCTGCTGTAGCTCTTTACAGCTTCTGAGCTTTGGGAGCACGTATATGAGGGTTGAATGACTCCTAAGGAGCAGGAGTATGCTGGTGTTTAGTGAGTGTGCTCCAACCCACAAACAGAGTTTGGGTGTTGGTACAGCATATTATCACCTCATCATTATCATGTCATATAGATTCTGTGCTCTGTTGATTTAGAGCATTTTGTTTTTTAAAATCAGGAAGCTCGTAGTACCTATGACTAGTATGATTTATTTGCTTTGCAGATGTTGCAGGGGTGAAACTAACAATCAAATGATAGAAAATTTGTTCTTGGCCACATGTCATTTGATGACAGTTGTCAAATGCTGTTGGAATCTGAGCTATTTTGAGGGGTTAACTTTGCATTAAATACAGCCTGAAGTTCTGAAGTGGGTGAGATAAACCCTGCATGCGTAGTTTGGAACTGCAGACATTTTCCCCTATGAATTCTTTGTCCAAATTATAAAGCTAAGAGGAAAATATATCCCATCCAGATTAATTATTGATAAAGATACAGGCAGTAAATAATGAAGTGCCAGTGGTACAGACAGGCAAAGAACTTGTTCTCTTCCTTGTATGCAAAAGTAATTTCAAAGATGATCTTGCAGTCAGGTGTACTAATTCCTGCGAAGGATCTCGTTGACTTCGAAGAATGATTGAGGCTCTGTCTGTCCCAGTGTCATATTTATGTGACTGTAGATCCAGCTTCTTTCTTGTTTGCTTTGAACCAATTTCCTTTTGCTTAGCCCAAACTGTGTTGGCTCTGGTAGGAGAGACAGAGGTGCAGGTGTCTCAGCGCTGAGCCTCCCTCATCTGCAGCACCTCCCATGCTCAGACAATGTTGTTTGATTTTTGGGGAGTGGGGATTTGGGTGAGAAGGGGATGAAGGCATTCCCCAAAAATTACGTGGCTCATCCCAATGCAGAAGTGAAACAGTTTGGGTACATTGGAGGCTTTTGTGATCACTAAAACGATTTCTCAAGCGTCTCTAACCAGAAGCTTTGTTTCCTACAATACATTGTGTGTGCATTTCAGAATTGATCTGTTTTGATACTACCCCCTGGTTAGCTCTGCTGTACACAGGGATTAGCTGAAGCTGTCACTGAATGTTTAAGAGTTTGGCTAAGCTGAAACAAAATAAGGTGCACTGTGAGAATAATGTATTATGGAGCTTTTTCCACTTCCCTTTTGTTTCCAGATAAAGCCTTACTATCAGAGAGGCTTCCTAGCACAGAGCTCCAACTGAGTGGTTTTGATTAAGGAAAAGTCCCCATCCTTTGAGGAACTGCATGCAATAAATCTGATTTTTTTTAATTTAAAGTACAATGTAGCTGTGTTTACAGCAGATAAGATTTTTTTTTACATTTTCCTTCAACAAAAGCTCAAGAGCAAAAGTATCTGTCTCGAACACAAGCAACATGCACAGGTCACAGTAATTGATATTTATTGTGTTAAGAGTAATCTGAAGCAGAGGAACCATATTTAGCTGGCTGTGTGTTCCGATTCCTTTGTCCAGGTTATTCTACTGGGTAACTGAATGCATTAGTATTTCCTCTGAAAATTAATTTTTTGGCAGATAAAGAAACCATGTACATATACATAAATCTCTTGTTTTCTGGCTGGACAAGAGGTTAAAAAAACAGGGTGTGTCTGGATATATTTTGTTTGGTAATTAGTATTCAGTATTTTTCTCCATTTTAAAATGTCTAATTCAAATGTCAGTTCATTCTTCTGTATTTCCTGCCCTTATTCAACTAGACTTCCAGCCCAGGCTTAATTAACTTTGAGACCTTTTCGGCCCACCCCTATAGTTACAGGCTTTTCCTGGAACATTTCCATTGTTATAATCTCCATGTGTTGTGAGATGATACAAATAATATTATTACTGCTTTTATGAATTTACAATGCGCCTTTCAATATTTTTACTTACAGCTTAGCTCTTCTCAGGAAAGTCTCATCTTCAAATCAAAAGAAAACGAGGGAAGCAAATTTCCAGCTTGCTGTGCTGATAAAGGGAAGTTGGAGGGCCTGAAAATTCAGGCCTCAGACACAGGGAAGCTTAAAAAGATGAGAAAAGCTGTTGTAAGTTTTGTGACGTTTTTAGAGCTAGACTTCTTTTCTGTATAGATTTGTTTCCGTGTGGGAGCGGTTGTGATTTAACACGGTGTTGTGTTGTGTTTTGCTCCATTATCTAGGCACTGCTCTAAACATGTCATTAGTCTGATGAATTTTACAGGCCCAGTCCAGAGGCAATGAGGGAACCCGCACCCAGGGAGAGCTTGCTTCGTGAAACAGGTTGCAGCCATGGTATGTGCTAGTTCAACATGTAAGACATAATGGCAGGTGTGACCCTGTTTCAAGGCAGGCCATACTATTGTTTACATGTGGTAAGAAGTCTTTGTGAAAGTGATAAAAGAGAGACGGGGGCTTTCAGCTGGCTGACCTGGGGACTTTTCTGCTCACAAGTCTTCTTAAGCCAGCGCCCAGGATCTAGGCTGGTGGCTGCTGCCGCTGCCCGGCTGGGGCTCAGTGCCATGAGCACCAGGGAGCAGCCTGCATCCCCCCAGGAGCTGACGGCTTTAAAGTAACCTGGCTGTTTGGGAAGTCCTTTCTCACAGCAGTGCTGGACTTGTGGGTTTGCTGCCTGAATCCGAAAGACAGCTGGAGATATTTCTTAAGCTGAAGTGGTATTTTTTTTTTCTCCTTAGTTAGTGGCTGTGTGAGCAAGCTGTTTATTTCTCACAGAGCTTATATTTTAATCATGGCCATTGAAAACTTTCTTTGCGAATGAAGCCTTTCTCTTAATTTAAAGACGCTTAAGTTCGAGCCATATAAGGCGAGTAATACAGCTCACCACTTCACAGCAGGAAAATGACGTAATGTATTGCAAAGAGAAATGTGCCCCTTTCTTCCTGTTTGAAACTTAAGTCATCTTCAAGTGCAATTACAGGAGGATTCAGTATCTATTCTAATCCTAAACTTTTACCAAGGCTGCTGCTGGCAAATCTAGTGTAAAAACCAAATGTGTTTGTTAAATGGTGCTACAGATGATAGAGCTCTGCAACAGTTTTGTCACTGTCAAGTTCACATTATTGTCTTTGTAAAATGAACCCATTACAAAAAAGCATTCCTGCTTTTTGTGCTTTCTGATTTCTGCCCTCACTTCTTAATTTCTGTGCTGGATACGTGTTTTAGGTGGAGTGCATTGGTAATCTGGATGATACTAAAATGTGCATAGTGTAGCAATATTTGTTTATGTTTTAATGACAGCCTAAAATCCTAAATTAACAGTAATTAGCAAATAGGCAATATATACTATTTCATTGTATGTTTGGATTCATAGATTAGGTGGTGAAAAGTCTGATACCTTATTAGTAGTATTGATTGGTTGGCCTAACCCTAACATGAGTAAAGTCATTCTCTTGCAGACAGATCATATGTATCTGAAAGATAATGACAATAAAAGCCCATAACATAGTGCAAATCTGCTCTGCATTCAGGTCTAGGACTGGAGGTAGGGGGAGGGAGTATCCCACAAAAAGAATGGAGAGGCTAACCTAAAACTGTGCTGGTGGGGATTCTAGCGATGAAGCTGGACCTACCACAGGAACAATTCCCATCAATGGCAGGATTTCCTATCATTTGCATGAAAGCAGCATTAGGCCCTGAGTCTCCTGAAGCAGTATGTTGTAAGGTAGACTTTGCATTCCTAGAGGATTTCCAGAACACAAATTCATAGCAGATAGCATCATAAAAGGAAGGGGAAAAGGAAGACTGATAGCACCAAAGCATTGCTTAGAAATGTGGACAAAGGCAGGAGAAGGAATTCAACTGTATCCTCCAGACATACTGTGGAAGTGGAATTTCCCTTTGCAGTGTCATACGCAACAAGGATGAGGGTCTGTGTATGCTGCAGATAACCCACCTTGCGCCCTGTGAACTTGGCCAGGTGTCAGGAGGACCATTCCAGATGTTGCTTGTGGGCGTGGGGAGAGACACGGATGCCGAGAAATGGATGACTTCAGTGAGTGTGAAGCCAGAGAGGCCAGTGCTAATTTGCGGAGACTGACAGTAGGCCTTTTAAAAGAATGTGTAATAGAAACAGGGGGCGCTCTCTCCTAAAGTTTTGACAGAGGATGGTGGTGAAATCCCACAGGAACAGCAGAGTTTTGATGACAACTAGACTGGGATAATAAAACTGACCTCTTTGAATTTTGAAAAATGAAGAATTTAAAACATTTCTGCTTTTGGTCTACCTCTAATTATGGTGGTGCTCTGTAACTCCTTGCATTTCAGATAGCAATGTTAGGGCAGAAGAATACTCTCCTCTCCACTGGTCTTTTGGAAAGGTCCCCATATAATTTCTGCATTGTGTCCCAGGTAACCATGCTTGCCTTTTCTCTAAAATATCAGTCATTTTTCGCTGTAAGTTCTGGACTCTTTCATGGATAATAACACTTTCACATGCAGCTCCTAATCTTTTGTAAGCCAGTTTTGCTGTCTATGTCACACAAAAGTACTCATCTGAAGAAAAGTCTGCCAGAGTGTCCATCCACCTGCTTGACTCTGTGGTTTACTGATCGTAAATCTTTACTTGGATATACTTAGAGTGCTAAAACTGAACTGTAGGCAGTCTGAACACCTGCAATGAATAGATAAAGTTTCCCCTCTGCCCCTCCCCTGTCTTCCTAGTCCTGGAAAACACATATCTTGAACTGTCCCCATTTCTGTGAACATCCATGGGCTTTAACTAGCATCTAAGGAGGGCTGGGCACCAAATCTTCTCACTGCCTGCCCAGCAGATGTGTATAGCAGCACGTGCACAAAACAGGCTCATGGCACAAATAACATCCATCTCAGAAGTGTGTTACAGAGAGAGCTTGAAATATTCAGCAAAATCTTACATTCAGAACATAGCTAGTTCCATGCTTATTGATAAATTTGAAATTCTGATCAAGATGAGTGAAGCTCAGGTTCTCAGTGAATGAAAGGGCTAATTTGTATTCTGGCACTGAAGAACTGTAAACAGGTTCTTCACAGTTTTTGATTAATTTTTTTATATTTCAAGATCAGACTCATTGCAGAATTTAGGAGCTAGGTGGCACACGCTCTGGTGAGCAATCTGCATTCATTTCGCACGTCATTTTTCCCAGCATTAGTCCTGTTGGTGAGATTCCTGGATTTGCAGCGGACTCTGTACTTGGGCTGAGGACAGGCCCTGGAGCAGGATGCCTGCAAGTTTCTTGGCAGCAAAAATAGTGGCTGCTGATCATGACTGTGGCACCAGAGTGTTGTCTGCTTTCTGTGTTTGCAGTGGTAATATACTTGCATAGGCCCTTCGAATGGAGTAGGGTGCTGAGCTGAAGTCCACAGATGGATCCAGCAAACTCTCATCATAGATCACACTGGTATCCAGCTCTGGATTTGCTAAAGTCTCCTCTCCTAGTTCAAACTCTGATCAGCTCATCAATGGCATGTGTGGGGAATTGTTTTACCTTGGCGATTGCAAGCTGGGCATCTCTCTGTCCTAGCAAATCTCCATTTTACACAAATAATCACTGTCTGCTGTGTTCTACGGTAGAAGGGAAGCCGGTCATGTCAGGGCTAAACTTTGAGGGATTTTTGATTTGTAAACCCACAAGGATAACAAAGGGAAAGACATCTGTTTTTGAAAAAGTACACCAAAATATTTTCATGGCCAACGAATTTCTCACAAAGATGGAGAATCTCTTATTTTCTTCTTGGCACTAACATTTATAGCTCTGAATTAAACTTATAGAACCTGAGTGAAAACCAGAATTATGAGCACATGACAAAAATAACAGTGAAGGCTCCTTACAGAAAGCTCAGCTGCTAGAAATAATCAGTTACCTCTCTTCTGTGAACCTCTGCTTTTCTACAAAGTATAAAGTATTAGCTGGCCTGATTTAAGCCCATAGTTCTGTCGACATGTTCCCTGATAAGAAGAAAGAATTTTTTAGAAGTTTTTGTATTTTTCATTTGAAATAGTAATTGAAGTAAGTGATTTACGGATGCACAGTGAAGTGCTTTGTTCCATAAGTGCTTTAAATCCGAGGAGCTTCTAAACCATCCCCGGTGATTTTTACCTGTATCCTGTTTTCAGTTCTGTTTCACTCAACAGAGGCAGGATGTGAAGCAAACCTGGCAACAAACCTGTTAACTGTTTGGGTGGAACTTTCTTTGCCTGAGCTGCTGCTTTGGCACCGAGCCCTGCATCTAGAGCTCCGCAAGCTGCAGATTGCTGAGTGACATGTAGCTGTTTCATGGCATAATTTCAGTGTTAGCATTTGTTTTAAAATGTTTAAGAAACGGTTTTATGGTCTTATGTTAAAGAGCAAAACTTTGGGAAATACTTCTTGTTGCAATGCAGTGCAGCTGTAGCACTCTGAAAAATAAAACCCAGGTTTGTGGACAAAGCAGGAATGATTTGTTAATAGAGTTTATCTTTTGCTTTCAAATTTGTTTGTTTTATTGTTTTTAACTTCACATTCTTCTCTATAGTATACTGTACTTTTATAAGGCTTTCATATGCTAAATTAATCCTATGTCCTTCTCTCCTGTTGGTCACCCTTTGTTTAAGGATAAAAAGTAACTCCTGGAGGTACCGGAGATAAATTGGAAGTCAGCATTTCTATGATTTGTGTCTGGTATATTGGTTGTTGTTACAAGGCACAAATTAATCTAAGATGAGAAGCTTTTTTAAATCATTGGAGTATACTTGCTTTTGTCTAATATTTTTTCCCACATGAACATCTATAATACTGTATGCTTTTACAAATGCTGATATAATGATTTATAATCAGTGGAGGCAGGGACACATTGATTTAACTACACCTTTGTTAACTGCAGTAGCGACCAACTTTTAATGTTTTCAGTAGCTAAAAATGGAACAGATTTTCTCACAGAAATTCTTCTTCCTCTGTATCTTTTTTTCCTAGCATTTCTTTCCTTCCTTTATCTTTATTACAACGTGACAACCAGCACAGTAAGGTACTGTGCACGCTGACAGTCTCACTATTGCAGAATAGAGTTCTTACAGAAAAAGCAGTATCAGTTCATCTCTTATGCATAAATGCTTTGTCTCTGCAAGCTGTACAACTTGTTAGCTCAGTGACTTGCTACACTATCTTTAGGATAAGATACAAGCCTTTTCAACTAGTGTTTTGTATCAAGCCAATGCTTATAAAATACCTCATCAGAAAAAATGGTTCTTTTTGGACCACTGATATCAAGAAACTTCTAAAGTAAGAGTCGCTTGTCTTTTAGAACAGGGGCTATAAAACCTGGTAGTCCAGGGCTAGGGTGCTAAAGTACCTGGGCCACTTTAAACTTGAGATTTAGGAGACCAAGTCACTGACATGTTTATGTAAACTCCTCTCTAATCCTTAACAAATCTCTTAGAAGGAGAGATACGCCAAAGCTAGCTAGTATACATGGTGGCTTTCACCTCCTCTTGGCATTGGTCACAATAAAGCCATAGCACCTTAAAGACAGATACCAAGTCAGCCCCCGCTTTGATAAAAGCATCATATATATATATATGTTGCATCATATGCTGTATATATATACTGCATCAAATCATAGCACAGCGTACACCTGCTCAGTCAAAACAGTACTAAGCCCATAACTGTGCACACTGCAAGTGAAATCCTTTCCTAATGGGTTTACAGGTGCAATTTGCAATATCATTCTGTCCCTTTTCCGTTATGAATGAGCATTGGCAACATAATCTAAACATTACAAAACAGAACTACAAAAAAGCATAATATGTCTATTCTTTTAAACAATCTGGGTACATTGTGGCATAGCCCAAGCCGGAGACTTTCCTCTTCCAGTGTCAATTGTAAACAGCTCTGCTGTTGTCTGCACTTAATTTGTTTTAAGTGCCATCAGTGTTAGGCCCAAAGGATTCTGTGGATATGTATAAAATTCATAGCCTGTCTGGTGGTATTTCTTAAATTATTTAAGACATTAGAAGAGATTTTTTGTGGAGATAAAAACCTTTGACATGAACTTCATAGCTCAACGACAGCAAATGCCATTTATCCCTTACCTGAGTCAGCGTTGGTGGAGTTTCGGTTTGTTCCCGGATCAGGCAAACTGAAGCGAACAGTATCCCAAAATGTTAAGCAGTATACAGAAAATGAAGATCAAATAGAAAAATCCACTTCTCTTTTCATTAAGCAATACTGGGAGTGTTCAGCTCTCCAGTCTCCAAGGTTTTCCAGCTGGGAGTCAGCCTTTTCCCATCCTGCATCCCGGCATCCTGTTATTGTTCCAAGTCTTAGTAATACAGTGAGAAAAGGGAGTGGAGGAAACAAGATAAACTTAGCCTTATTATTGCTATACCTACTTACTTGTTGCTGACTCTAATGAGGGAGCTGAATAAAAGGAAATTGACTCCGAGAAACACAAAAGTTGCTACGTTATTTAGTATCATTTTATAAAGAGTTTTAGAAGTTAGCAAACATCTGAATGGTCCTTTAAATAGTGTGTGATATTTGATCAGCACAGATTATGCCTGTTTTGCACAAACAGGATTTTCAAAGCAGTTTGGAGATGTCCTATCTATAAGGATTTTTATACCTGCAAGCAAAAAAGCTAGAGCCCTCGTATGAATGAGACTGTGTTCCTGTAAAGCTCTGTCAATGCTAGATGTAAAAATGAAATTTAACAGTATTTTTCACAGGTAAAATTATCACCCCAGAATCAAGACAGCATAGGTGGGCCTTCCAGAAGGAGAAAATGTTTGTAACATCTTGCTTACGGTTAGTTTTAAGTCTCAAGACCACTCAGGGCAGGCAGAAGGGAAAGATGGAGCGTTTGTGTTACATTCCTGAGGCTGACTTGCTGGGCAGTGGCAGGCTGGGGGAGGCTCACCAAAGCGCAGGTGTCGGTGTCTCTAATACTGTCATCCATGTAAAACTTAATTTTCTTCAGTGAGCCCAGCCTGATGACCTGGTGGGCTTTCCTACAGTCTAGTCAGAGTACCCAAACTTTTCTGTGGGACTGTGATGCATCCTTCAATGCAACCTGCTGTTTTCTGACCCCTACCTGCATGTTAAAACTGAACACAAAGGCGTATCTATCTCTGACACTGTACAGTACAAACAGAAGAGGATTTTTTTCCTAAATAATGCAGAAGAAAAACTGAGAAGTGTGAGACTTAACTCAGAACTCACTTTCTTTGAACCAGTTATAATAAATGTAGCCAAATGATCAACGTATCTTAAGTAGAACTTTAAATAATAATGTTCCACAGTTAAATACTCTCTTGCCCCTATTTGTCATCACTGTCCAGCACAGGTGATGGAATTGATTTCTTGGCTTGCTAGAAGGCTGAGGTTGGTTAGATTATTTCACATTTTTATGATGTACAGTGGCAAAGATGAATTTATTTTTAAAAATTTTGAGACATTAATTATTCAGAAAAGTTAAGCAACTAATGAGGAGACATTTTTCAAAGTCTTACATAAGGAGACCAACTAGAATTAAGCTTCCTTACAAGAAAATTAGCTGTTCCTGTGTCGTTGCTGAGAGAAAAGCAGGGAGGACGTCGATAGGAGTTTTCCAGGGAACTGCAGTTATCTGGTCAGGATGCAGCTCAGTGATCATTTGGTACCCACAGCAGACAACAGTCCCCGATACGATTTATTTTTGCAAATGACTTCAACTGTATTTACAACCGTTGCATAGCCTTTGATGTTCATATCTCTGGACTTGAGAGTAAGCGTGCTACTTAGCTAATCTAAACAAAGGATGAGGATAAGGGAGCCCTTCACGTCCACTGCTCAGAAAAGGAAAAGAGAAAACCCCTATGTTCTCTGTATATACCCTGAGGCAATAGGCCTAGATTATCAAGGTCTGTTTTGATGCCTGCTAAATAAGCTTTGTATTAGGTGACTTGTTTTATCTCTACTGAAGAGTTCAAGGAAAGAAGTGAGAAAGTTTCTAAAGGCATTTTCATCATGCTCTGTTTCAGAGCTCAGTAGAATAACTGAAAACCATTTATAAGCTTTGAGGAAGATACTTTCATTTAAATTTTAGAAATCTGATTTAATATCTCAAAGCTTCCCACATTATGCTTTATAGATATCGTCTCCGCTGAACTGATTCTTTAAGTCTTCTTTCTAGCTATGTGGAAATGTGCATTGAGATTTTACCAAATGAAGAACCGATCTTTGCAGCCCTAATGCAAAGCTCCTAAGGGTTCAGACCACCCAATGCTCTTTGGTTAATCCCAGATATTTGCCCTGCTGTGCTTCCTAGGCAGTGAATTTCATTACATTTTCAAAGCTGCTGCCTCAAAATGATAGCAAGCAGGTTTCTTGTAGACCTTAGACTTTCAGACTTCTTTATCATTAGGGCCAAATCATAAGACTTCGACCAAATTCCTTGTGGTGTCTTTTGCAAGCAAGGGGATAAAGTCTTAAACCAAATATTATTAATTAGCTAACGAGAAACATCCTGTGCATGATCAGACAACGTTGGCAGGTATACTTACCGTTTAGGTGCTTCATTTTATGTATGAAATCTTATTTAATAGTTGAATTCTGGAATTGAAAGGAATAGGTACAAAATTAATAGAATCCTTAGCATCTAACAACTTTCCACAACTCTGTGTGACTCATAGATGGAGCTGATGGCACAAGTGAAAGGAGCGATAATTATTTGCGTGGCACTCCACAGTGTTTGTCTACCGTTCCTCTTTCCAAATAATACCAGGCCTTTCTCATTGATCTGTTCAGCACTACTGTACAAGTTTTATTCCATTCCACAGTTATATCCAGCAGTCCCTACTGGATCATTTGCTTTTTTCCCCAAGGTTTTCCCACAGATGTTCATTAGCTCCTGTTTTTTGACTTTGTGGCACCTGGGTTAGATGTGTCTGGTTCCTATCAGCACCTCTTTCTATGAAACTTTATAATGTTAGCCTGCGTTATTTAAATGCTGGTGTCTGAGCAATCTTCCAGACTACTTATGCTAGTAAAGTTTAAAATAGGATTTCCTTTCTTGGATAAAGAGAATAAAACTCAAATTTGCTTTGAAGGTGCTTGTGCATAGTTTGAATTTGACATTTCTGGGAATCTAAAGTAATAACTGTCATCTTGCTACTGCTGAAAGGAGTAATGTGTTATAATGGGCAGAAACAAAGCCCTCATTTACTATGCTAAATCTATGAAATTTGATTGCTCTCACTACATGCAGATATCTGTGAGTGGGTTAGTATAAGTTAATGGAATTGATAACTGCACAGAATAAGTGCAAGATTAAAGCTTGTGTCTTTCTTCAGAATTATACTTTATCTGTTGCTGAGGAGATTGGTGAGGTGATTTGAAACTCCAATTTCATTACTTTCTGTGTAGCCAGCAAAGCAGGCTGACTCTTATAATAATAGCTTTTGGTTACGTCTTGTTTCACTTTTTCACTGTAGTGCTTGTTCGCTGTCCCATCTGGTCAGTCACCTGTGAAGTTCTCCTCAAAGAATTAATGAAAACCATAGTTGTAGGTAGAAGTTCATTGCTTTCCTAACCAGCACAAGTTCCAGCATAGTTGATAAAACAGCCCATGCCTTTCACTGAGTGAGCATGGATTTTCTTTTTCTTTGCAAGTAATTCTAGTTACGGTGAAATTCCATATGATAAATAAGCCCTTCTTAATAAGCACAGTCGTTAAAAGCAAAGACACCTATTGACACAACTGCAACTAATGGTGTTTTAATTTCTCAAAAGTAATTGTCCTAATACTCAGCTCTCGCTTGGCAGTACAGCTCAAGAATGCTTTTGTAACAGTTTATAAAGGTTAGACCTAGTAGTCTGTCTTGCTAAAACCAGCACGTTACAGGCACTGTGCAAGTGAAAGTCTGCCAAGATTTGATATTCAGTCACAGCAGTAATACTCATATCAGTATTTTTATAATGAGCTAAGAATTATGGTAGGGGAGAGCGTAAGCTTTCCTTTGGTTATAAAAATAAACCTGAAATGCTAATTTTGAACAGCTCAGATAATAATTGTGAAATCCCCCCCATTTTAAATGCGCAATTGTATCTGGCAGTTGTCTGAAACCTCTCTGGAAGAAACTTTACTTTAAGTTTGAAAAATAACAATTACTGCTCCATGTGGAAAGCATAATCTCTGCAGAACGTTGTGTTGTTATTTCTGGGATGTTTAATCAGGGCAGTGCAGTGCTCTTAGTCATTTCCACTTGGTAACTGTTTTCCTTTTTGTCAGAGATTGAGGTGCGTATCCTGGAGTGAGTCTGACTCAGCTTCCTTTTGTCAGGTTTGTTAAACAAAAGAATGTAGCTCTGATTTTTTTTTTTAATATAAGGTGTATTTAAAAAACTGCTGAGGAATTTTAGTTAAAGCTGGTGGAATTGGATGTTTGCTGGGGACATGCGATAGCATTTTTCTGAAATGTTTTCTGGAGTACCATTATTGCTGTACCATATGCATTTCATTAAACTGGATCTCTCATGGAAGGTTAAATCCTATGCTCCTTAATCAGGCGAATCTCTCATCATATATGAGACCTCTGACTGCATAAAGACTAATGACTGCAGGATTTACATCTAAAACGTTCAGCAGGGAATGATCCCAAATGATCTTGTTTCCTTGTTTGGAAATGAAAGGAAAATATGGATGATAGAAAACGCACCCATGTTGTACTAGAACTCCTAGTAGTTCTCTGAGCAGGAGCTGTGGAATGAAACTGCCTCACCATTAAACTGAAAGAAAGGAATCGTGAATCCCTTTGATTTATTCACTGAAAACACAATCCACAGGGATTCTAACAAGCAAGCCTGGAGGCTAACTTAGGCACACTAACCTTGATATGTGATTTGAGTTTGAAGAGCAAGTCTAATGCAGAAGTGTGAAGCTGATAAAAAATTTTCCAGAAATGTCTTTGATAAACAAACTTGATTTCAGTGAAACTTTTTCACCCAAAGAACGTATTTGCTTTAATTGAAACGTCCCTTAAACTAGAAACCCAAACCAACACAATCTCTTCTTCTCCCACGTAAGCAAAAATGATGAAAATCATTACCTTTGATTCATTAACACTGCTGATTGTTTCTAGAAGCGGCCCAGCTTTCACCTCTGACTGGTAATGTAAATGGGAAGCTCATGTTTTGATGTAGAAGAGTTCCTCTCTCTCTGTTATGCCAGGTCTGAAATGAGAGGGATGACATCCATCTTAGTTTTTGGTAAAGTTTGCAGTGCAAACACTATGTCTGTGGCATTAATTTAAAAAGTAAATAGAACCAGAGTGTGCAGTAGGTGATGGAGAAGTAGTGCTGTGGAGCTGCTGGGGCAGGAGGGACTGGGGAGGGGTTTCCCTCTGTTTGAGCCCTGCGTTGTCTTTCTCCAGACACTGCTTGTGTCCCAAACTGCATGCTGCGATTCCTTGTTCTGTAAGGGAGGCAGCGTATCGGGAGTAGGGAGCTGGAAAGAAGCAGAGGTATGGCCTCCTCTCTTTCCTTCCTACACTATTTACGTAAGTGATATGCCCATCCTGATTTTGGCTTTAATATTACATTCTCCCCATTAATGGGTCAGATGTTGCCGACTGAAACACTTGGCTGCAAGCTCCTGGCATCAGTGGTGGGGTGACCAAGGGTAGTGGGTCTTGGTACCTGCGCTCAGCAACACTGGCTGTTCGACTTGTTCTGAGGTTGAATGTCTGCTAGGAAGCTCTAAAACAGAAGAAGATTTTAGATACGCTTTAAACAAGGTTGAAGTAATGTTGATTTTTCTTTCAAAAAAGACTGAAACCTTATTTTTCTGCCTCCTACTGTTCTGTGAGAGCCCTGGGAGATAAAAAGCCAGATTACTGCTTGAACTGCAAGCTATATACCAAATAAACATTCCAGGCATTGGAGAGATGTCATCCCAAAAGCTACAGCACACAAATAGCTCTGTGATGCTGGGATTTGTGAGGCTAATCAAGTGCAGAAGGAGTTTTATCTTGAGAGTAAGATTTTACAGTATTGGGGTGAAAAGAGCAGGGTGCAACGAAGAGTAGGTCACAGACTTGGGGTTGCTTTCAGGGCAACGATTCACCTCAGTGTCTTTCCCGACGCCGATGCACCAATATGCACTTGTAAACTTGCCAGAGAAGGGACGTGTCTCACTAGTGCTTTGTTCTGTGCCAGATGAGTCTGTGAATAAACAAGTTCCTGGAAGGGAAGCTGCACTGGGTGTTTACAGGACATAGATGACCACATCTTAAATGCTTTCCTTGATGCCCCTTAAAGTCTCTAGATTTTCCTTTTATCTTGCTACATTGAACTGCTGGCGCTCCAGTGATTTAATCTCCACGCATGAAGTCATGCCATTGACGTCAGCATCTCCCACACCAGGTCACGGATCATTCCTCCCTTCCCCCCCAGATTCGTCACACAGGGACGGGCAGGAGCGCTCTGCTGCTGCGCCTGGAGCATCTTCCAGCAATGCTCCACTGTGCCCTATTAATGTGCACACACGCGCTCGCTGTCTTGCTGCTGCGCAGCCATGGCTCCGCTCAAAGCACCTGTGCCAGCCCCAGCTGGTTGGCAGATCACAGTTGGGGCCGGCCACATCTCTCTGGCGTATGGTTTCATGGAGCGGGAGAGAGTCTGCGGCACCCTGCTATCGATGTGTGAGGTGCCAGAGAGGGGATGGAGAAGTGCGAGGTGTGGGGGTCCAGGCCAGGCTCTGCTGCACGGCACAGAGAGTGTGTGAGACTCCGCAGGCTTCTGCGACGGAGATCAGATGGACCTGAGTCTCAGACTGCTGCCACCCTTTTGCTGAGGGCACAGGATTTCAGGCTAAGGATTTGTTTTGTTAAAATAGCGCATGGGAAAAGGAAAGGCAGTACATGTGCTTTCTATAAAAGCTGTTCGTGGATCTGCCCGCTGAGCTGAGCGTGTCTGAGCGTTTGCCAAAATGAGGGTGGAGAGAGCTGCTCTGAAAGAATTCTTGCTGAGGGGTAGAAGTCTGGGAGCCAATGCACTAATGCCTTGTAAATTGGTTCAGTGACTTTTACTCATTTATATGCACTCCCTTTATTATACCCCCAGACCTAGGCTGCCTTATTTCTGGTTTTGCTGCCAAACACTGTGCAAATGCAGATGGTTGAAGTGTATCACTGACAGTCCCCCATGTATTGTTCCTGTTCTGCAGCCTGCATTGTGCCTCTTTTAGCCAGTGAGTGTATATGTAAGAACTCCTAATGGCTTGGAAATCAGTCAGTATAGATTTTTTCCCTCAACCCGTTGAAACTGAGCCATCCATGTGGCGTCAACAGCAGCTAGTATTTTCCTTTATTTAAACACTGGAGGCCATTCTCTGCTGTGATGGTGTCTCCTTCTCTGCAGTGATATGCTCTGATATGCACTAGTTTGAATTTAGCCTTTGCAGTGGAATGTGGAATGTAAAGTTTCAGTCTTTCCCTAGGACTGATAAAACAGGATTTAATTCTGAATGGAAGAAATATATTTGTAATTGCATAAATAACTTCCTAGTTTCTAACAGCATAGGTTTTCTCGTTTGTAATTTTGGCATAAGGAAGTACCCTGCAAACGGTCAGGGAAACTAGTCACAGAGGTTGAAGGGCTTGGTCTATAAAATGCCAAATTTCGGAGACTGTGATCTTTGCAATGCAGTGGAAAAGTCGTTTTTAATCTTCTGGTTACCTTTGAATTGCTCAGTTTGATAGTGCTGAGGCATGGGACTGGTCTACCCAGCTACATGCTAACACTTCTGAGCTGTAAGTATCTCATTGCAGCTCTGCTAACTGAGGGAATAATGCAGGATGAAAAATGTATAATGAATAATGAAAAGACTCAAGCTTTAGGAATTAATGATTCATGCTGAAATACATCTGCCCTGGACAATTTTCTTTTGCTGATATTTCATCTTGAACGTACAAATGGTTATGCCATGTCCATCCCTGTGCACTTTAACAGAGATTAAAAAGAAGAAGAATATCTGAACAGAATCTCAAAGGAGAGAATACGTATATTTGAAAGCACAATGGAAAATTCAAGACAGTTAAATCCTTGCTTTGACTTTTCAGGATTTACCTTGATTTTGGAAATTCAGAGAAATAGAAAAATGAATGATCTTGCTAGTTTGCAAAGGCTGTGTGTAAACAATTCTATTAGGATCTATCTTCTGAGCACGCTTCTGAAAAAATATGCTGCTAAATGAACTTATTATGTAAAGATATATTTACAGCGAACAACAGGAAAGATAGATGTTCATGAATTACCGCAAGCAGATTTGCAGCTATTTTGACTTGTCACCAGTTTAATGCAGCAGAAAATTATGCTGATTTAACTTCAAAAATTTGTTATGAAGAGAAAGCGTAATTTTAAGCCACTTGATATTAAAACCTCCTACCTTTTATGTAGTATTTGTGCACTAAGTGCAATATTTAAGGATGTGCTTCAAGTATCTATGAAATAAAATGGCTGGTAATTAATATTATTTGTGTTACAGCGTAACTCACAGCCTCCTTTGAAGGCTGCCTGAGGTTAAACCAGAGCAATGGATCCCGAACCCAGGCCCTTCTTTGGCGGGTGGGCTAGTTCAGCCAGAGCAGGTCTGACCCACAACTTCTCCCTCTCCCCAAACCACAGTTTTGTGGCTGCTTCTGTGCTCTGAAGCACAGAAACCTCTGTGAACGTGAGGATCTTGCATGTTTGAATATTGGACTGAAATAGCCAGATGTTAGCGCGTTTATTAATCAAATCTGTATAGAATAGACTTATTTCAGTTGAAAAGGACCTACAACCATCACCTGTATTTGGCTTCTGCAAGGCTGGGCTAATTTCTCATTAGAAAAGCTTTCTTATGACACTTGCAGTGTTTCCTGCCTGCTTTCAGATGACAAAGGAACTAGCTTTCTTCAGGAATTTTGTTGTTTCCTCTCCTGACCTTGGCCGACGTCTGCAGGTGTACAGCAGCACAATGAGAAATGTCTTCGACGTGTTTCCTTTAAATCTTCAGAAAGGTTGGTGTAGGGGAGGTGTGCATGAAATATGAGACATTTCCCGTCACCCCTGTGGAGCACCTAGGAAACGAGTGCAGAAGTGTTCTGAAATGTAAGCATTAAATATGAGGAGATTTTTGAAATCTGGCTTGTTGGAAACAAAAAGGCACCTAACCCAATAGCAGTGAAATGCAGCGAGTCAACAAGCTGGAATGTGCCGTTGGCTGCAGTGACGCTCTTTGGTGGCTTCCATCTGGGTGGGGGGCTGGAAAAGTGTGTGGTGTGGCTCTGAAGAGAGCGTTTCAGTTCAAGCGGGAGGGAGTCCTGCCTGCACGGGATTTCACTGCGTGTAAAAGATGCCTTCTCCGGCCCAACAGGGGACAGCTTGTCTAGCACTAAAATCAGGAAGCACATCTGTGTGTTGCAGAGTGTTTGTTCACATAAGCACTCTCTGACTGTCACGGCAAAGATTTTCTGTCCTATCTTATCTGAAGGAAAAAAATAGAAGATGTTACTTCTATAATTACAGAAAGAAGATTTTTTTTTTAAACATAGGTCAAATAATAAATTTGACAAAAATGATGGGTACCTGAGCCTGATTTGACAGCGGTGCTGCATCTACAGGCAGGCTGAGATATTTAATAGACTGCATGAAAGCCTGTAACAAATAAGTGGTTTTTATGATGAGTCAGTTTACACTATTGGAGCAAACTTGATCTCTGACAATCACACAATGAAGCTGTAAACAACAGTTGTTTTGAACACTTACTTTCTACAATAACTTGAACAATAGTTGAAAGTGTGAGTTTACTTCTTTAGTGGCAATTGACCAGTTCAGGTGTCTTGGGTTATATTTGAAAAAATGCCATGCTTTACTTTGACTTGACAGTCTGGAGGTAGAGAGGAAAATGAAGAGCAACTGTAGTCATGGGGATGAACTATTCAGTAAGGGCTTAATGCATCACAAATCAGGAAAATGAGAAATTCCAGGTTTTGATTTGGCTTTACAGAGCAAGAGATCAACTAGCATGTGAGAAAAGGAGACTGCTGTGTCGCATGCCTTTGTTAATAGATATGAACAAATAGAATTTGCAGCCTAAATCTACGGTTTCTGTAACCAAAAGAATTTAGTGACAGAGCAATCTTTGCTTAATTCTGCTTATTGCTGGAGGGTCAGAGCCTTTCTTGCTCATGTAGGAGAAGTTGTGCCTGTTAGGCAGAGCAGCGTATTTGCATGCATCTTGATTGATAAAGTGTAGCCAAGAGCCCCGGGGTGCCGGAGAGATTCCTTGCCTTGCAGAGGTGTGGCGTGCTGGTTTGAAGGGAATTGCTGCAACTAAACAGGTGGTGATGGTTGGGTGACTGCAGATATTCCCATCACAAAGTTGAGAATTTATTTTTTCTTTTGCTGTTGAGGGCTTCCCTTCTTACCCCTGCCTTTTCCAGCCAGCACACTGCATTTCCTCTTTTTCCCCTGCCAGTTCACATGCACTCAGTGTCCTTCTGCTGCTCCTTCCTGCAGCTGCTCTAGTTTTTCTCTTGCCCTGCTTTCTTCTGCAGCTCCTCCAGAGTGTTCTGTACTGCAAATGAAACTGTGCCCCTCAAACCTCTGAAGAGCAGAAGGGAGCAGTCCCCTTGCCTGCGATACCAGGGCATCTAGGGTGACTGAATGTGGCTTTCCTGATTTTTTCCCCGCAACAATAGGTATGGCCTACCCGATGCCGAAAGTATTTTCTGGGACTACTGGATATGAAAGCCGTAAGCCACCCGACTACAGTGCGATGTAGGAGCTTGTCCTGGTGCTACGTTTCAGGGCTAAAACACCTCTTTTTAGCTTTATTGATACCTCATCTACAAAAATGTGTGCAGTACGACAAACAAATATTAGACCTGCTGGGACCGTTTGCTACTGAAGTTTGTTACGACATCTGGAATGAAACAGGGCCCTGTTGTGCTGGACATTGTGCAGACAGTTTACTGGTTTGAAATCTTCAGTTCAGGCTTGGCCTACAAAGTGTTCTTTTCTCTACTCCTGCCAGGCGTTGAAGGCACTAGGTAACATTTTTATGGACTTACCCAGCTGCAGCTTATGTAAGCTTAAAAGTGGGCTTACTTTGAATTCTGTGACTGAATATAGACGAAGCCCCTTGAAACAAATTCGTTTGTGAATGACTTAAATATTATTTCCTATTGATTTCCTAGTTTTTGCAGATCATATCTCTGTAAGAATGGCTTAGATTTTTCACTCTGAATTCTGATCTATGACCCACAATGATATTGATACTATGATAATACAACTAACTGTGTACCCCACGTTGGGAAAAATTGTCCCATTTCCCGTAATAGTGCTGCTAGCATGAGTAAGGTGATCTGAATTTTGGCTTTACTACTGCTGGTTGATACAACCTGGAAGTGTATCTTTCTGAAGTACTAAGAAAAACAATGGTGATTTTAAAGGCTTCTATTGCCATTTAAAATCAAATGCTGCGTTCATTTTTTGGAAAGCAGAAGCTGACTTCTGATTTTAATTGGATTGGTAACATTTCTCTGCATTTTGTTGTATGCATTACTTAACTCTGTAGTGCTAGCTACTTTCCATTATGTAAATGATACAAATACTCAGAAAGCACTTCAGCAGCAGTAAAACCCTAAACTGATGATGCTGATGTATACTGTACACGTATTGGACTCTTACCGTCTCTTCAGGGGAGGCCTGCTTGCTATCAAGGGTTTCTTCTTCATTATCTGGTTTGACAATCGTAGGGACGTGTAGGGCCAAAGGATCTCTGGGGCTCATGAGAGCAAAATGTGGAACATACCAGGTAAAGTCAGGTGTGAGGTATTCTTCTCCCTGATGATGTCTGTCGCTACCTCTCTCCGTCAGTAACAGAGTGAAACTGGGTTGATTGCCAAGACATGCTATGGAGTTGAAGTACCCCAGGCTAGTGTTTCCCATGACGTTCGTTGCATGTGCTTACTTATTGGATGACTAAAGAAATGTCCCCTCTCCTTGGTCACAAGAGGAGATTTTTTTTTTTAAAGAGAAAAAAGCAACTAATTTCTCAGCGTTTTGAAGGCATTCAGTGAAAGACACGTACCATGATGCGAGGGGGAGATGCGATCTGGATGCCAGTAAATGCTATCAAATGCACTTTGAATAAAATAATATGTGGGAATGGGAACGTATTTTTTCTTTCTGAATACATTAGTTCTGGTTTGTTGTGACCCATCTATGCTTCTATTGAAAGGATTTCCGTTGTATAACAAAGGCTGGGACAGGAAGCACATTGTATTTGGACTTTTGCTGAAATAAGGTATAGATTGTTGTAAAATGTCAAACCGGTACCTTTAAAGTGGGCTTTTCTCTATTGTGATTGTTTTTTCACACTTTAGAAAACGGCTGTTGGCTATTTCCTTAAAGCAAACTGTAAGGAAAAGGAGAAAATTGTTTTTCTCTGTTGGTATAGTATTTTAATGCTAATAAGGTTTAGAAATAGGAGACCTTGGAGGAGAGAAAAAGAAGAGTCCCCATTAAGAAAATAAAACATATTCCCTTTGCTGCATGTATCAGCTTCCTTCAATAGATAGGGGTTGTGTCTCACCTTGCCAACATCTGAAATCCCCTCCTGAAGAGCTATTGTGACCCAAGATATGGTAATCACCTTGCATGCAGATCTGACTTCAGCAGGCAGACATCTTCTGCCCTGTTAGTGTCTCTTCTGTGGGTGTGACATCTGTCTTGTCTTTTTTTCTGTATTTAAGGACAGTTTTTAAAGAAAAATATGATTAACGTTGGCTCATTAAAATCAATGCTAGCACCAGTAGAGTAAATAACAGATCATGTAGATTAGGGATACACGAAGATCAACAGCAGCAGAAAGATTTCATCTTTAGGGTTTAATTTTTTTCTATGCTAATAGTGCAACGGTGCTTTTAGCTCTGAATTCAAAATGTGTTCTGGCACAGGGAGACCTTACAGCAGCCTTCAGTACTTAAAGGAGGCCTACAAGAGAGCTGGAGAGGGACTTTTTACAAGGGCATGTAGTGATAGGACGAGAGGTAATGGTTTCAAACTGACAGAGGGTAGATTTAGATTAGATATTAGGAAGAAATTATTTACTGTGAGGGTGGTGAGACACTGGCACAGGTTGCCCAGAGAAGTTGTGGAAGTGGCCAGGTTGGATGGGCTTTGAGCACCCTGGCGTAGTGGAAGGTGTCCCCACCAACCTTCCACCAACCAGAGGGGCTGGAACTGAGTGATCTTTAAGGTCCCTTCCCAATGCAAACCGTTCTATGATTCTGTGATTCTATGATTTTGCATATATAAGCAACATGAGTTTTAAAACAGTCGGTTTGCTTCTGTATACACAGTGCAATACTAAGTACCCCTATAGATGGAAACTACATTCCTTGAGTTTTGTGACCTGTCCCGAAGACGTAGCTGTCCTTACAATAGTCAAGTCTTCCACGACTGAGGACCTTTCAGTAAGTATGAATATCTGTACTGTGCAAAGGCAAACCCTGTGATTAATTCCCTCTGATTTTAAAAGGAAATTTTCTCAGTAATCTTATGAGTAGTTTTGTAATTTGATGTGTGTTAATTATGTTCTGATTCCTTTTGGTTGTAACGTGAAAAGTAAATGGCGAGACATATCTTATAATGGCATGTGCGACTTCAGTTGTGGCGAAAGCTGGCCTGTATTTTCTAAAAGATCTTTGGCAGTTACATGGGAGAGTTAAGAGGATGAGTGTAGATAACATGAAGCAGAAAATATATATGGAGAAAAGAAAAGTCATTGTCTGTTAAAAAGTGATGTGGAAAATACTTGTAATAATTTTTGTCCATGAAGTTGGGTTCATTGTGTAGACAATACTAATCCAGGTTGTATATTGAGCAGTTTTCTTTCTGGATGCCTTTGCTGAATAGGCCTCAAATAAAAGAAAAAATTTTGAATATTTTGGGGTGGAATTCTAGGTAAGTGTTAATACATCATAATAATTAGAATATCAGTTGAGACAGAGTTTTTGAGAGGGTGATGCAATGAGCTGCTTGATACAAGGACTCGTGTCTGGTAGGAGAGGCTCTTGTGCGCTTTTCTGGACTCTTCCTTGGTACTAGCCCGGTCTGTTTTCACCATGGTTTTATCTTTCACGTGTGCTGTTTTGTTCTGGCCAGCTCTCATTCCAGTGCTTAAAAAATGTACCCCACCTAGTGTGATGAATGCATTGACTTTTAAGAACAAGAGTAAGAACACATTGTATCCATCACCAGGCAGACTCTCCTGGGAGGCCGGGAGTTCAGGAAGGATGCAAGAATGAGAACTGAAAGCCAAGGCAATCTTAAACACACTTTTTTAACCCTGAGAGGGTAACAGTTAAGGTTACCTAATGGACAGTTATCTGTGGCCAGAGGCTACTGAATTTCTGAGCACTTGGTTCTGAAACTTAGTATTGGGGTAGGTTGCTACTAAAGATAGAAACGAGTTTTGGCTTCTGTTGAGATAGCTTTTCACAGAGTGCACGAAGCACAAATTTATACAGCATACAGCCTAAAGCAGCTAATTGTAAACCAGCGTGTTTTCATGTATGATCTTTAGAGGCTTTCTAATCTGAATGATCAAATAGCTCAGGATGTTTGTAATGGACTGTGGAGCTTTTCACTTGTTCTAGCACATGGCTGAAAAACGATGTTCAGTGCCCGAGGAAAAAAATGATTTCATGTATGTGTGCCATGTAGCACCTGCTAAACCTATATTGGCAGCCTTTTCAGTGAATTAAGGGCTGAATAGGGCATGGTGGAACTTGAGTAGTTGTCCTTCCATAAGAAGGTGGCTATTTGGGCCATTGCAGATTTCCTTGATGAGTGAAGAGAGCTTGGGGCTGACATTCCTTGGACATTCAGAAGCTCAATCAAAGTTTAAGCATTAGACTGTGGTAGATAGATCTGCACCTTTGTCTGATGCTTAATACGAAAAGAAGAAAGCACTGTTTCAGCATGAAATGCTGTGTAGTCAGGATACTTAAAAAAATTAAAACAGTCTCCTGATAGGTGAAGGCGGCTTGAAATGCATCACTGAAAATGTGGCAAAAGCAACATTTGCTTCCCCTGCTACTACTGGAGATATTTCTGTGAAACAGCAAAACGTTTACAGAACCAGAGTAGTTAAACCAATGTCGTTCCCTCTTATGACATTTTTGAAGCCTCAATAAGAATCTCTTCCTCATCATTTTTGCTTAGCAGCCTTTCGTTCCTTTTTGGAAGTTGTGTCACGCTGCTGTAACAGTGAAAACATGCTTCATTTTCAGGCAGACACACTCTTATAATTTACTCTGGTTTGTATTGAAACTAGTCCCTTAATCACATTATGGAAAAAAAAGATGAATTACAAAGTTTAGAATTTGTATATTATCCTTAATTAGAAAAGAAATTAAAAAATTGAGCTCATCCCACATGGGTCTGTTGTTGCTGAACCACTTCAAAGCAACTCCTTTGAAAGGGTAAATTGAAGTCAAGATAATAATTTCTTTGCTTCAGATATCATGCAACTCTAAGCATAGTTCAAGTCCTGGTATGAAGTGCTGACAACTAAAGAAAACACTTTATAAGTTGCCTGCAAACAAAACTTGTATTTTGGTAAACACAGCAGAGGTAAACTTAAGAATTTTGCTGGTTTTCTGAAAAGATGAGAAATTAACCCAGGATTGATTTTGATCTGAGTTTTTAAATCTTTTGCTGTCCTCAATTTTTAGTTTATTTTTTGAATTTTCAGTTCTTGGCTTTTATTACATTCAGTGAGTTAAAGGCTATACTAAATGATACTGACATAAAATACAGTGCATATCAGTATAAGACCTTCAGTTAAGAGGTACTAAGTGACAAGACATACAAATGGAGTAGACCAGACACTGAATGCGAGATGAATAATGAAAGATTTAAAAAGAAATAATTTTTAATAAATGGATTTTCAATTATAACTTAGTATATATTTCATAATCA